>JAHBCN010002309.1:0-94027 GCA_019359885.1 Listronotus oregonensis
AAAGGCATAACAATATTATTTTTGGATAGCTTTAACCTTAAACTAAAAAAAGGTTTCTTGATTGACATCGATAAAATCAACTGTTTATGAGAAATAAAATATCATGTTTGGTATTTTTTTTACATTATACAGGGTGTTTTCTAATTTTACGTTAATATTTAAGAAGGCAATTTTTGGGTTTATTTTAAAAAGAAAACTTCATATAAACGTATATCCCAAACGTCTTAACTTTTGAGATACAGGGTGGTAAAATTTTAAAAAATATATCATTTATTATTAATATCTCTAATACCACTTGAGATATTTTAATAAAATTTGGCATACATGTACTAGTGTACCACATTGTTTTTTATTTGTCAAAATAGGCATTTCAAATTTTGTACGAACGCCACTGGAAAAAATGTGGTACACTAAAAAATGCTTCTTGATACAAAGTATATTTGTGCCAAATTTCATTAAAATATCTAAAGTGGTATTACACATATTAATAATAAATGATTTATTTTTGAAAATTTTAACTTAAACTGGACCCAAAAATTGCTTCCCTAAATATTGTCGTACATTTAGAAAACACCCTGTATAATGTAAAAAAAATTACCAACCATGACATTTTATTTCTCGTAAATAATTGATTTTTTCGATGTCAATCAGGAATACCTTTTTTTTTGTTTAAGGTTAAAGCTATCCAAAAATAATATTGTTAGGCCTTTATTATACAGGGTGTTAAAAAAATTGCTATTATTGTGTCAGAGCTAGTCCGTCCCTGGCAAACTAAATAAGCCAAATATGATTTAATGGGTTCATTTTAAGAAGACTCATCTAGTATTCATTATAGGACTATTAAAAAACATTAAATTACGCCTAGTATTTAAAAAGTTATTTAAACAAAAACGATTTCAAGGGGCGTCCGTTAGGTACCTGTATCTCCGTAGGGGAGGGTCATAGGAAAAAAGTTTATGGGAACTTGTCATAATATTCTATTCTATTCTAGTTTATTAGATTCCAAGAGATAGCCCACATATTCTGGCATACCCTGTATAAGAACCCAGATAAGTTCTAACTTGTTGTTCTTGGCGGCAAGTGTTTTTAGGTCGTTCAAGCACTTCATCGTGATCTTGAATTAGACTGAGAGCTGGATGGAATTGGGTGTGCAAAATGTGAAGACCGCATTTTATGAACTATTTTAGGTTCAGAAAGGCCTAAAGATTACGATTCTGGATGTTTCCAGAAACTTTATTGGTGGTTAACATCCCCCCTTTTAATTATCAAATAAATCGATTAAACAAATGCTTTCAAGTTAATTTAATGATTGTTTTAGTGACAATGTCTAGTTTTTTCTAATAATTAAGTAATAACCCCTCAAATCAAATAAAACTAAAAAATTATGAGCAGGAAGATCCAGAATTGTCAATAAAAAAATATCTAAGCAGTGTACAGGGTGTCCAATTTTCGACACTTTTGTGGGATATTTCCGTTATTAACAAAGATAGAAGGATGGGGTTTGCGCGACATTGTGCTACTTTTTCACCAAACGAAAGATTCCGGTGTCAAATTTGTCATGGCTGTCTTAGTTTTTGCACTACAGGGTGAAATTGAAATTCCCGCATTTTAGGCATAGCTTGTATCTCCGTTGTGCGTTAACTTATCAAAAAGGTAAAAACGGCTCTTAATAGAGTTTTTTACGTAGAGTCCAGGGGCGTACTAAGTTTTTTTTTCTAGAAAGTTTATTTTAGGAGATATTAACTGAATTTATGTTTTTTTTAAATGGAACACCCTATATATTTGGATGTCATTTAATTTTTCTCATCTTTAACTTTTTAAAAATATATAATAGTATGTATTTATTCTTAAAACTGACTGAAATAACAACTATTTTTATGAATTTGACATGTTTTCTATAGTAGGCTATGCATAGATCTCTTAAAACAATTCATGTCATTTCAAGGCAATGACAAGAGTATATGACTGAAAGAAGATCTTATCAGAACTTTGAAAAGTATGATATGCTAGTTTGCTACATACAGTCAAATGAAAATCCACATCTGGCAGAAGAACTGAATTTTAACAGGTGTACGGCTTTAAATTCGTTAATATGTATTAGTGACTAATTAATTACTTCTTTACGTTTATTATAGATATCCGGAGAGACAGCAACCTCTCCTAGATAGGTTTGCTATTATTAAAAATAATTTAATTAATTATGGAGGATTTACTAAGCCAAGGCCCAAATCATATAATAAAGAAAAAAAAAAAGAAAATTACGAGATAAATGTTTTGGCTTGTGTAGAAGCAGCCCCTTCAACATCGTGTAGGGATATTGAGGCAGAAACTGGCGTTATTAAGAGTAGAGCTCAAACCATTTTGAAAAATATATATATAAACCGT
Organism: Listronotus oregonensis; assembly: GCA_019359885.1. Lineage (NCBI taxonomy): Eukaryota > Metazoa > Arthropoda > Insecta > Coleoptera > Curculionidae > Listronotus > Listronotus oregonensis. The sequence goes on from JAHBCN010002309.1 coordinate 2,386, forward strand.
ATAAAACACACATTCTTTAACATTTACACCCTGGAGACGCTGAACGTCGTTTAGAATTTTGCAACTGGTATTTGGAGCAAACTAAAATAAATATTAATTTTGCCAGATCAGTAATATGGTCCGATGAGGCCTATTTTTCCAGTGCTGGCGTTTTTAATAGGCATAATTTAAGAAACTGGTAACAACAAAATCCCCACAATATTTTTGAGCGTGAGCAGCAGGGAAAATTTTGGTTCAGCGTGGCATGTTTTATTTTAGGTCCAACACTCTATTATAGGATTTATGAAGGAAGCCTTTCAGCTGACCGCTACTTAAATATATAGATGTTATTCCCGAGCTATTGGATGATAACGTTCCGTTGGCACAATTAAATACTCGTAATATTTACTTTCAGCAGAATGGCGCGCCTCCTCATAATGGAGTAATAGTACGCCCATTTCTAAAAAATATGTTTCCTCAAAAATGGATAGGAACTAATGGACCTACAAGATGGCCACCGCGAGAGCCCGATTTTTCAGTTCTAGACTTTTTTTTGTGGGGTTATTTAGAAAATCTAGTTTATAAAAATAATCATTATACCCGGGAAGAACTACGTGAAGCCATTACGCGTGCAATTCAAAATTTGCAGAGGGAGTCAGTAATATTAATAAATGCACTATGCCGTATAACCAAAATGTGCCAGTTCTGTGTTAGGGCGAACGGTAGCCCTTTTGAACAATTCCTCTAATTATTTGGTAACACCTAAGCTCAGAGGACAAAACTACCGAAATGTTTATTTTCTTATTTACTTTTTTATCATTAGCCACATCAATCACTTTGTATTCATTGGTACTATTATATTTATGTTTAATTTATAAATAGATCTATAGGCAAGGTAATTCTAATTTGCAGTGTTAAAGTGTTTGGGGGAAAAGAAAAACCAAATTTAATTAAATATTATCATGGCAAGTAATTGTTATATTTATAAGTATGTATAATTTTGCTATTGTTTTATCAGCGCCAGGCATGGCCTATATTATTATTGTAGTAAGTAGGTTAAATTGTTGTTAATTCAGTTAGTCTTAAAATAAAAATTATATTAAGATTTAATGAAATAAACTCGTCATTGCCTTCAAATGTTCTCTTGTTTTCAGAGATCTATGCATAGCCTACTATAGAAAACATGCCAAATTCATGAAAATAGTTGTTATTTTAGTTAGTTTTAAAAATAAATAGATACTATTATACATTTTTCAAAAGCTAAAGATAAGACAAATCAAATGGCATCCAAATATACAGGGTGTTCCTGTGGACTTTACGTAAAAAACTCTATTAAGAGCATTTTTTACCTTTTCGATACGTTAACGCACAACGGAGATATAAGCTATGCCTAAAAAGGCAGCCATGACAAATTTGACACCGGAGTTTTTCGTTTGGTAAAAAAGTAGCACAGTGTCGCGAAAACCCCATCCTTTTATCTTTGTTAATAACGGAAATATCCCACAAAAGTGTCAAAAATTGGACACCCTGTACACAAGACCTGAAGCATAGTGATGTAACGAATGTAATTTTTTCGAATGCGAATGCGAATATCCGCTACTGACATTCGCGAATGCGAATATTCAGTTTTTGTTCAAATTTGGCACCAAAAACTGATAAAAATTGCATAGATTTTTTTGTTCGTTTACATTGCATTATTTACTTTTTGTTTTATAAGTTCTAATAAAAATTAAATTGTTAAGCTTCATTGCTTGAAGTAAAGTAAATAAATAAATAATACCAAATGATAAAGTGAAGACTGATAATGTGATTACGAGGTTAAGTTACTTTTTATTGTAATTAAAAAAAAATAAGAAAATAATGGATTTTGTTAACCTACTTTTATATTTAAATTGCTTTTTTTTCTGATATTAATATTCGCAAAACATTCGCAGAAATTTTGCAAATGCGAATATTCGTTACATCACTACTAGAGCAAACGGTCCTCATAATTAAATATTAAAGGCTACATATTTTCTTTGCTATTGTTGTAACATGGACCAAGTCTTTTTGGCGTAATGTTTCTTTAATTAAAACATTGTTATCTACAGCTTCAGGAAGAAATAACGATACATCTAAAACTGTGTTTTTTAACATGTAGCCACGAAGGTTTGTATCAAGCCTAAGTAGCTAATAGGTACCACGCTGCCGTTTTATAGGTCTTTAACTCTTCTTTTTTTCCAAATTCATTAACGTTTTTCCAAGTACTAAAACATGCACTTATTACATTTTACAGCATGTAAGGTCCACTTATTATTAAATAGTGCTTTAAAAATAAGTCGCAAATATATTTAGATAAAACTTTATTTATTTTCGTGGTTTTATTTATCAATAATTTGAACTACTTGAACTTTAATCTAGAAATAATTGGCAGGTTTATTTGTGATCCCTCAAAAAGTTCCTTTATATGAATGCTGGAAGCCAAATTAATTTCCATTTAATTTGCTTTTTTAAATCTATAGAAGTTCTTTGATGTGATTCAAAAATCTATATATCAGCTTGAAAGTTACTTCGTATATATGTTTCAATCATGCTTAAAGCAATTAGATGGCATGTTTTAATTTAAAATCGCAAAAACTTGCTGTTTGATGAACAAATAAACGGTGCGTAAAAAGAAATTTTCATAATATACCAACCAATTTAAAATTGGATAATATATGCGGGCTGTCCAAATACGTATAAAAAAATTTAATAACAAGCTTCAAACTGCAAAAAAAGTCGATTGGGGTTAACTTGGTTACATATGAAATTGCTTTATCTTTATTACACCTGTAGAGATTGTCAAAACATGCTGTTATTCTTAAATTTCTTAAAGGACATGGAGCCCTTTGAGGTATATGGAAGACCACGGTCGATAATTTTTGAAACCAAAAAAAATAAATGAAGGATGAAACCCATTGGAGAAGGAAGAGAATATAACAAAAATAAAAAGAAAAATAATTTACGGGCGATCTGAGGTCGGGAAGTGGAAGGAGGTGAGTTTTAAGGGTAAAAAAGGTTTATCTCGATTTCCGGCAAAACTCAAGTCATATGAAAAAATTAAATGGCAAAGTTGTAGGTCATAAAAAGATCTACAACTTTTGTATTTACACTTTTTTCACATAACCTTAAAATTTATGTGAAAAATTCAAATAACCAAGTTTTTGTTTTTTTATTTTTATCTTTTAAAAATTACCTTTTAGTGTCCCAAACACACTGTAATTTTTTTGATTTAAAATATTTATTTTTTCACCGTATTTTGACTTAATAGCGAAAAAGCACCCTAATTTTAAATCGAAAATTCTCTTGTCAAAATATCTGCTTTTTTTAAAAAAGTCGGTGAGCTTTTGGTTCGTTAAAATCACTATTTTTTAATGGTGTAAAAAAATATACATAACTATAGTAAATGTTCTTAGAAAATGCAAAGAAACGAAAAAAACTCGAATCCGAATTTTTTTTTTAAATTATGTACATTTGGTTGTTAGTTATAGTAGTATATTTCAATTGGCAATTTTTGTTTATCAGTGTAACATGAAATCTTACGTTTTTCGAGTAATTAAAGTGTAAGGTTTAATAAATAGCTAAAAATTGTACATAGGAGTTAAAGAAAAAAATCGGATTCGAGTTTTTGTCGTTTTTGTTTGCATTTCCTGAGAACGTTTACCAGTAACGTGTTTTTACACCATCAGAAAGTACACCGATTTTTGTAAAAAAACAGATATTTTGACACGAGAATTTTCGATTAAAAATTAGAGTGTATTTTCGATATTAGGTCAAAATAAGATAAAAAAATAAAAATTAAATTAAATAAAAAATTACAGTGTCTTTGGGACATAAAAAGGTAAGTTTTTACCAAATTTCGTGCAAAAAATTTTTTTTAAGATAAAAATAAATAAATTGAATTTTTCGCATAAATAAATATATGTAAAAAAAGTGTGGATCCAAAAGTTGTAGATCTTTTTGTTACCTACAATTTTGCCATTTAACTTTTTTCCATAGGATTTGTAGTTTTCCCGGAAATCGAGATAAACCGTTTTTACCCTTAAAAACTCACCTCCTTCCACTTCCCGACCTCAGATCGCTCATAATTTTTTTTCCTTTCATTTTGGTTATATTCTTTTCCTTTTCCAATGGGTTTCATCGTACTATTATTTTTTCTTCAATTTTTACCATTTTCAAAGGCATCAGCCCTGGTCTACTACTTTGTTTTGTATCGGATATTTTATTTCTATTTTAAGTAAGCTTTAAATTCGATGGCTTTGCTGGCACCGACCTCAAAAAAGTTGTAGATCCCTAATTTGTTTTATACCTACGTTTGATTTCGGTTTTGTTGGTTAATTAATGTACAAGGTTATTCATTTTAAAGTAAGCAGGACTTTATTTTTGAACTTGCCTCTACTTTTTAAAAAACGAATATAGCCATTTCATGTATTTTTTCCGTAGAATTCAATAATCTAATCAGAAAAACATTTGAAATAAAAACAAGAGTTACAGCACGAGTGACGTATTTTTTAAATTGAATACCCCGTATATTTTTATGTCAATAGAGATTACTTTTTGGAGTAGTTTTATAATGTTTTTTAACTCTCTATTATAAATGTAAAGGAAACGCCAGGGAAACACATAGCAGATATGTTGCAAATTTCCACCGAAATATATCAGTAGATTTTAAAACTGAAGGTCTTATTCGAAGAAACAAAATCGTTACATATTAGAAAAAGGACTACAATGAGAAAAAGAAACCGGGATCAAGCTATTCTAAATTATTTTACTTTGTATCCCATGAAGTCAATTACTGACGCTGTTAGAGACTTGAGGTATGACCCTGCAAGAAGACAACGACGGTTTAGAGAACACTAAAATATTTTTAAGTATCTTCCATATCACGTTCTTCCAGTGCAGCATTTAACACGTGAACAAAAGGAACTTCGCTTTCAATTTGTTTCCTAAATTTTAATCCATGAACAAGATAACGATCCTACCCTGTTTCAAGCGATTCTTTGGACGGATAAAGCTACGTTCACTACATCGGGAATGTTTAACCGACGCAATACGCACAGCTGGGCAAGACAAAATCCCAGAAAATTTTAAGAGATTAAATACCAAGGAAGGTCTTCTCTTCATGTCTGGTGTGGTGTGCTTAACAATAGAATTGTCGGGCCAATATTCTGAGGGATCCTTAACTGGAGAAAGATATCTCAATTTTCTTGGAAACGACATTGAGGACATTTTAGAAGAATTGCCACTCGAAACGTATCGCAAGATAATTTGGCAACAAGACGTGTCATGTTCGTCAACTTGTGCAGTATTTCAATCGCCGATACAATCAGTGGATTTTACGTTATGGCACTATTAGATGGCCACCTAATAGTCTAGATATATTACAATTTTCTATAGGGTCACTTGAAAAATGTCGTTTACCAAAATGGGAACACAAACACGGTAAAAATAAGAGAAAAATTGTAAATGAAATTAATCGTCTTAACCAAGAACCTCAAATAATATCGGCGAGCTTAGAAAGGCTAAGGAAGTAGATATAGAATAGAACATTTAATTAAATTATTAGTAATACAATTTTTTTTGTTATAAGTGTTCTTATTACCACCATATTTTACCTCGTATTGTATTTTAATTTTTTCCGTTTATTGTAATTTTGCTGCTTGGTTTACAAAATAGATATATTATATCATTTTTAGCATATAATATAATTTGAAGCAGTTCTTCTGATGAAAACCTTATTATAAAACTACTCCAAAAAGTAATAGACGTATTTCTAAAATTCTTGACTTTGACAAATAAGCACCTGTGACCTGTGGCAGCCAGGTTTTTTCAGCTGAAACTATATCTTATAGTATCATGCAGTTTTTAGACAATTGCAGAACCGCAGGAAATAAACCCAGCAACCCCTATGGCACCGAATTCCTCCTGAAAATCTCTATCTATTAATATAAAATTATACGGGGTATTTTATTTAAAAAATACGTCAGTCGTGCTGTAACTCTTTTGCTTTTGTTTTAAATGTTTTTCTGATTAGATTATTGAATTCTACGGAAAAAATACACGAAATGGCCATATTCGTTTTTTTAAAAAGTACAGGAAAGTTCAAAAATAAAGCCCTCTTTCTTTAAAATGAACAACCCTGTACACTAAATTAACTTAAAACAACGAAATTTAAAGTAGGTAAGAAACAAATTAGGGATCTACAATTTTTCTTAAGGTCAGTGTCAGCAAAGTTATGGAGTAAAGAACTTAATCAAAATAAAGACATTGGTTTTGCTGGCACCGACTTTAAAAAAACTATAGGCTTCTACATCATTTTATACTAAGTTTTAATTTCGTTTCGTTGCTTAGTTTAGTGTATATATATAAACAATATTATTTTGCATTTTATAGTTTTGAGTAATTTTTCTAAATTATCTTTTTATTATTAATATGGTGCTTTAGAAGGCACAGAATATAACCAAATTTAATATTAAACTCGTTTAGTAGAGGGCTATTATTAACTGTAAAGTTGGCTTCGCAAAAAGGTTGACCTACTATACAGTATTTACAATATTTACAAAAAAAGGAAGAAAGTTAAAACACCAAAATAAAAGGACAAATTATTATTTTATTTTTTTATTAAAAGTAGAAAATCAATAACTTAAAATTAATTTCGTGATTACAACTAGAAACAGGATTATAATCATAGATTAAATGTTAAATTGGGTATTTATTCTTCATCCAAACTAACTAATTGCAAAGGACAGTCATTGTACTGACAATTAATTAATGTAAAATTAAAAGGAAACATTAGAAAATGACCAACTGTTTTAATTACTAAACCTACTATTGATTAGTTAATCCATTACATGTAATTAATTCGTTAAAATTATTAGCCTTGAAACCTCACTATTACACAGTCGATTTTCACTTAAATGATTAACGTTCCTTTTTCTTTTTTTAAGCATTGTCACTTAAATGATTAACGGTTTTTTTTTAAGTCCGTTATCGCCGTAACTAATTTCAATTAATACGTCTTCTCTGGCTTATACCCCATTCCAGTGCACTTTAAGCCAAATAGGTACAAATATAATAAAAACGTGTTGAACACTTCTTTACTAGGATATAGAAGAAGCAACACATAAATATATAATATAAATAATTTATACGGGGTGTCCTGATAAGGTCGTCCTCCGGCGATATCTCGAGAACAGAACATCGCAAAGCTTTCGGAAGAAAAATATTTATAATAAAATCGGCCTCGAGAAAATGCTGAAAATTATTTTCAAGTTTTTAATTTTGCCGCTAGAAGGCGTAAAATTAAAAAAAGAGCGAATATACATTTGAAAAAATGAATAACTTTGTTTCGGCTTAACCGATTTTGATGAACTAGGTTTCGTTTAAAAGGGCTTTTACCAGGGCTTAAGATAAAATATTGGTATAATAAATTTATTTTTTTGTTTTATCCCCAGATACTGATTTGTGTCAAAGTTATAAATTTTGTCATTTTTTCCCAAAAATTTAAATACAATGGTATTATTTTTATAAGCCCATTAAAAAAAGCATAAAAAGTAAAGAAACTGGTAAAAACAGCATTTCGATATCTTAATTAGTTCTCGAGTTATTGCCGAAAAAGTGCATTACTCGTATCCTTATCTATTTTAAGCTGTCAGATAAACAAAGCGGCGTTTTAATCGAGAGTGCCATGACAACAAAAACCATTTGTTTCTCTGCGAATATTAAATAATATCGTTATTATTTGTTTATTTTCAATTTAATAACAGCATTTAAAACTACACGGCTCGTGGATAATAATAGCTGATTATTATCTACGGGCTTTGGCTAATTGTATCTTCATTGTACTGAAATAGGATGCATATTTCCAATTTCTCTTAAACGGGTTGTCAAACGTCTAAATACTTTTTTATTAAAATGCCCTCTTTCGTAATACCTTATGGCATACTGTCTCGCCGCAATAGAGGCATTTGATAAATTTTCAAAATAAACGGCGAGCTGGTCGTATGCCTCGGTGGTGGAATAGGACATAATTTAAAATTATTTAATAACGATTAACAACACCACCACTAATAATAATATCGATAAACTGCGTTAAACAAGAACTAAATTTAAAATTATCAGGTTTGACAAACAATGCGTCTGTTATTTTTTGACATATCTGTTTTTTTGTAATTTTTGACGTCCCAGCACTCTCGATTAAAACGCCGCGTTGTTTATCTTTATCTATTATAAAATAGGCAAGGATACGAGTAATGCAGTTTTCGGCAATAACTCGAGAACTAAGATATCGAAATGCGGCTTTCACAAGTTTCTTTACTTTTTATAATCTTTTTAATGGGCTTGTAAAAATAATACCATTGTATTTAAATTTTTAGAAAAAAATTACAAAATTTATAACTTTGACACAAATCAGTCTCTGGGGATAAAACAAAATAATAAATTTATTATACCAATAGTTTATCTTAAGCCCTGGTAAAAGCTTTTTTAAACGAAACCTAGTTCATCAAAATCGGTTAAGCCGAAACAAAGTTATTCAATTTTTTTCAAATGTATATTCGCTCTTCCCCCCTCCCTATATTTGACAGGTTACGGAAAAACGCTTAAAAGAAAAAAATTCCCATTTTACATAGTTTCTAAGAAAACTATCAACGACATAAGTTAATACGGCATATTTTTAAATGATAAGTGTTTTTAATTTTGTTCTTAGTTTTACGCCCTCTAGCGGTAGAATTAGAAACTTGAAAATAATTTGCAGCATTTTCTCGAGGCCGATTATATATATATATATATATATATATATATATATATATATATATATATATATATATATATATATATTATATACAACAAATTTGATTTATTGGGGTATCAGTCCTAGAGGGCTTGTTAAATGAAAATGCTTTTGTTCTACTCCAAGCTTTCGAAAAAATGTATTTTCTTCCTCAGGGCTACAATGATTAAATTACAATTAGTAAAATGAGCTTGTTTATATTGAGAAAAAAAATTAAAAATTTTAACAAAGAAAAATTATCCCTTTAACAATTAAAAAAATATATAACAATGTATTAGTAACAATCTACCTACTGCTACCTGCATCTAAGTAAAAATTATTTTTATTATGTGAAAAACAGTTGGCATTTTTGTGAAATATATTTAATTTTTGTTACATATAATTAATTACTTAACTTAAAGAATTTTATTTTCACAAGATGTGTGTTCGTTTGAAAGTAGTAACTTTGATATGATGGCGTTAAAAGAAATAAGAAATGTTGTGTTTTTTTCATTAATCTGTTGCTAAAGATCACAACATTTCAGTTTTAGTTAACATAGGGTTAATTTAACCACGTCTGGTAGGTGATATTTACAAAAACCTTGGATAGGCGTTGTGCAACTCGAAAGTAGTAAAGCTAAGTAGGATAAATAGATGTCTAAAAATTACTAAAATGTATTACATAAAAGAAAAACAAAACCACATGTGTACCAAACATACATGCCTGCATTATATGCAAGTATTGAAGATAATTACCAATGTGATTATTATTTAAAATTCAAAGAAAAACAGGAAAAATTACATAATGACAAAAATTATATCATTATTAAGGGTACTTTTGTAAAAAATCCTTGTTTATTGACGTACTTTCAATTCAATCCATTGCCAGTGGACTGACCCAGGAATTGAACCTAGGGAACTGTGGATACTGACAGACGGAGCACACCTGCCACATGCCTCCGCCAACCTTATACCGAAGCTGATATTTATGTGTATGAGTGGATGTTAAAAAAAAAGAAATTAAGATTTTTTTAAATTTTGCCTCCATTAAAGAGTATTAATAGTAAGTTCTAAAAAGATGTTAAATTACTGTTATTTTGGCTGGTTTGAGTGTTTCAAGTTAAGATTTTAGAATAAATTACACTCAAATCATTAATGTCTGTTTTCTTATTAATAGATTTAGGTTGAAAAAAGATTTCAGTCATTTTTAAAAATAATCTCTTATTATAGTTACTTTCACTATCCAATATTTTTGTTTGGCCAAAATTAAAAAGGTGATCTGATTGATTTGTGTGTTCTGTTAACGCACAAGTATTTTTGTTTAGTCTACAGTCACTTTTGTGTGATGTAATTCTTAATCTTTTAGAACCCTAGAGGTTTGTCCTATATATACAATATCAAATTCAGAACAAGGAATACTATAAACAACATTCGATGTTTTATTGATTTCGTCTTTATCGTTTAATTTACTTAAAACAGTTCCCACTGTTTTGATTTGTTTATATGCTATCTTAATAAAAGGTTCATGTTTAAATGGTTTTTTAATTTGGTTCAAAATTTGTTTTATGTAAGGAAAGGAATAGAAAAAAGTTTGAATTGTGTTTCAAAAGCAGTAATGTTAATGTGATTCTGGGTTCCTTACTTGAGAGGTGCTAAAGATTAATTTGTTGAGCAATTTATTTGGATACGAGTTGGATAAGAGAATGTCATGTAATTTCTTTAAATTAGCAAGTCTGAGAGATAGATGAGAGATTCTTTCTATACGTGTTTTCAAGGCCAAAACTAGGTTTATTTTAGTTTTACTGGTGTGATTATAATTATAGTTCATATATCTTCCAGAACTGGTTGGTTTGATGTACCAATCCAATATGATCTGCTTGTTATCGCACCTAATTAACCTAGTGTCCAAAAAAGGAACACTGTTGTTGTTTTCTTTTTCCACAGTAAACTGAAGTTGTGGATCATAGCTATTGAACACACGCAAGATCTCATTTATGCCATCCTCAGGTACATGTTATTATGTCTTCAACATATTTTTTTAAAAAAGGAAAATTAAAAGAGAGATTTGGTATGCATATCTCAAGTAAGTCATCCATAACATATTGAGAAATAATAGGGGAGAGCGTAGCTCCCATTGGTGTACCTAGTATTTGTTTGTAAAACATATGATTAAGTTTACAGTACTGTTTTTCATTTATGAAGTTAGCAAATTCAAAAAAGTCAGCGACATAGTATTCATTGCCCTTTACATAAGCATTAGTTAATATATCTGTTACAAAGAAAGCAAATTTACTGTTGGAAGCATTGATTGAGGATACTATTGGTCTTAAGGAGAGTTGGGGTTTGTGGATGTGTAATATTTTTAAGCTTTAAGCTGTTTCCTCACTTAATACTCCCTGATCTCTAAGTTTTTTGACTAACATGTTGGATTTTTGTTAATATGTGGAGGTGAGGTCTGAAGAAAATTGCTTGTAATAGCGCTGGTCATTACATGCGCAACTTTCTTCAGACCCCACGTCCACACATCAACAAAAATCCAACATGTAAGTCAAAAAAACTTAGATATTAGGGAGCACCCTACACTTAATGTAAATGGGCCAAACGGAGACGCCAGCTAACTTTTTTTTAGTTAAAACCCTTTAAAGCCTACCAGAATTACCCCTTTATGTATTAAAACGATTATCAACCATTTTCGAGATATGTTTTTTTAGAATTTTTGAAAAAACTCCCCTGTTCCGACAGTAAAGTATTATGTTATTACAATATTTATATTAAATAGCATCCTAAATTAACACTCAAAATTAAAAACTGTACGTGCTTCTACTGAAAATTATTAATTTTTGGTCTTTATCTACAAAAAAATACATTCTTAGAAGCCAATTTTAAAATGACAAGTTAATTTTTTTGTATAAAAACGGTCCTTGTAATGCTAGGCGTTCTAAAAATTAGCCTACGCTTTTGAGTTTTAAATGGTATCAAAACATTACCTACTTTTTTCAAAGCAAAGATTATTTTAATGGACAATTTCATTTAGCTTGCCATTAAAAAATAAAAAAACTATTAATAGACTTACATCTATTCCTAAGCCAAGAAAAATAATTGAAAGAATGTCCTTTTATAAAAATTATTCACTTTAATCCTAAAAAAGATTTTCAAATTGCCTTCCTTCGGGCCAAACGCATATTCTGGACCACCTTAAAAAATTAGCACGTAGTCATTGGAAACTTCGCTGATTTGTATTTACCACACGTTAAGCCTTAAAAATTCTCCCCGGAGCTCCTGCAAAGTGGCACAATCTGTAGCATTTTCTTGTAGTAACCCTAGATAAAAAAAATCAATGAGGTTTAAATCAGGTGATCGTAGTGGCCACCTGATTGGACCTCCACGACCAGCCCATTGAAGAAAATGTAGGTTTAAATGCTGTTGTACGAGCAATGAAGAGTGGCAGGGGGCGCAATCTTGTTGCAGCGACATTTCTAGCCGTAATGCTAAATCTAATCCGACCTCTGTCTTAATTAAAGATAATAAAACATGTTTAAATAATATCTCTATAAATAAAATATAAAAAAGTTTCATATTAGTATCAAGAAAACCATGGAAACAATAAAATTGGTTTGTTGCTGAATTTGATGAGGGTTTTCTCTGGACCAATAATGTTTATTTTTGTGATTAAACAATCCTGCTAAAGTAAAAGAAGAATTGTCGGTCAATAAAATTTCATTTAGAAACTCTAGATCGTGCTGCATAAACCTAGCTATTTCCAGTGCCTACTTAGGTCGGTCCTGCATGTTTTGTTCAGGAAGATTCTGAGCGGACATAAATTTATAAGGATAAAATTTTTAAAATTTTAAGGTTAAATAAATTTTATAATATGTTTTATTAAGTTTAGATGCCGCATCCGAGATTGATATTTCAGGATTTTCTAAAATTATTATTAAAAGTAGTTAGTGCTAGTTTAATAGAAAAAGTATAATAATTATCCTGAAAAAACGAGGATATCAAAAGCTTTGTTTTTATTTCGTGCTTTCCTTTATTTTTAAGCTTTTTCGTTCAATAAACTTTCTTAATATGTATTTAATAGTATCTGTAGATGGTACCCGTTGTTGAGGATATAATAAGTAATATTCCCTTTGCACTGTCGTTACATTATTATTGTTACCATAAAAAGACGCGATTTTTTGTTATTCTAAATAGCCCATGGACAAAAAAGCAATACACACTATTTTTAATACAGGGTGGCCGGCCATATTTTGACCCATTTTAAACGAGAATAACTTTGGAACAAATAAAGGTATCAAGATGCGGTTTTTGCAGATGCACTTATATTTCTTTAAAGTTTATTCTCGTACCTTCACGATTTTATTGTGACTTTCCATTAGCTCAAAAACAAAATGGCCGATTTTCCATTATAGGACAACTATGTTATTTTAAATGGAACACCCTGTATATGTTCCTATATTTTCAAAATTTAATCTTTCCCCTTTAAAAAAATGTAACACAAGCTATGGTTATCTAAAAAAACAACGTATTTATTACCTTCGAAAAATTGACTGCATGTCGACCAACAATATTATTTAACAATTAAAATTTGCTTCATATGTTACAAAAAAAAAGGATCGCCAAAGGTTTAGGTTATTCACAAAATAATAGTTACAATAAGGTTACATTACTTTTTAAAAAACTACTGTAAATGTTGAAAATGCCTTCCGCCGACTTCGACGCCCTTATTTAAATTCGAAAAACTTATTAAAACTATTGACTAAAAATTCTTCAGGAATATTTTCTATTATGTTCGGATATTAATTTTTAATTGCTCAAAATTTTTGGGGAAGTGGACTATAACACCTCTCTTTCACATATCACCACAGAAAAAAATCTGGAACAGTCAAATCTGGTAAACGAGGTGGCCGAAATAGGGCCTCCTCTTCCAATCCACCGGTTTCCCAAAAACGTTGGTCAGTGAATCCTTGGTAATGTTAGCATAATGTGGTGTAGCCCCATCTTGTTGAAAATAGACGAAATTCAATAGATTTTCTTCTTGCAATTGGGGATAGAAAAATATTTCCAGCATATCAACGTAAGTCCAAGAGGTTACAGTTGGTTCATAAAAAAAAATGGCCCATAAATTTTTTGCTTTGACATACCACACCAGGCTGTGACTTTTGGCGAATCTCTAACGTGTTCGTTATATTGTCGAGGATTTTCTGTTGCCCAAAACCTGCAGTTATGTTTATTTACTTTTCCATTGAGGTGAAATGTGGCTTCGTCTGACATTATTAGTCTATCCAAAAATGTATATTATTCCTTACTAAATTTTGAATTCTCTGGCAAATTCCACCCTTTGTGGAAAATCAGTTTCTTTTATTTCTTGTAACATTTGAATTTTGTATGGCTTTAATTTAAGTTCTTTTTCATGATTTCTTGTACTGTAGTTTTAGGAATATGGACTGAACTTGAGATTTTTCTTGTTGACAATTTGGATCTTCCTGAGTTATCTCCAGAATTTATAACATTTTATTTAGCAAATTCTCATTGTTTACTAATTTCTTTTTTCGGGCTAAAGATCCTGTACTCCAGAATTTTCTGTACTAGATTTTAATTGAATTTTTGTGGGTGGAGCTTTATTAAACATGTTTCTAAATCTTCGCTGGGTTTCTTTTTTCTGATTTGGTTTCGGCAAACATAATAACACATTTGCCTTTTTCGCTTAACGAGAACATTTTGCGCTTCCTAATTAAAATAACTTGTCAAAAATGACCAACAATGGCTGACAATGAGGCTTGTTGCTGTTATGGAAACGAGATAACTTTGTTTCCACAGGCGACTTTTCAAAAATCCTTTTAAAATAATATTCCTATTCGACATACAGTCAATTCTTTGGAAGTCAATAAATGCCTATTTTTTAAGATAACCATAGCTTGTGTTACATTTTTTTAAAGGGAAAGATTAAATTTTAAAAATATTGAAACATATACAGGGTGTTCCATTTAAAATAACAAAGTTGTCCTATATCGGAAAATCGGCCATTTTGTTTTTGAGCTAATGGAATGTCACATAAAAATGGTAAAGATACGAGAATAAACTTTAAAGAAATATAAGTATATTTGCGAAAACCGCATCTTCATATCTTTATTTGTTCAAATGTTATTCGCGATCAAAATGGGTCAAAATATGGACGGCCACCCTGTATTTAAAATGAAAAATTTCAACTCAAAACGTCAAATTTAATAAAACAATTTCATTGTTTTCATAGCTTTCTTGATACTAATATGATTTTTGTTTTCAATTTATTTATATTTTAAGCTTAAATATCTCACAACATGGTTCATCCAAATATCATCATTGTATATATATTTGAAATAAGAAAAAACGATCTTTTATTATGGTGCATAATATACGGGGTGTTCCATTTAAAAAAGTTGAAGTTCCCTATATTTTTCCATTCTTTTATTGCGATATTTTTTTACTGATAATTTCAAAATATGGAAAAAAACCTACAATTTTTATATAAACCATTTTTTTCTGTCTTCAAAAATAAAGGCTCCAGAAGCCACGTAAATATAATCAAAGACCCTGTACGTGTATGTATTATTTATTTTTTATTTGTATAGTATTTTTCAAAATATAAGAAAATGACTAGACATATCGATTTACTCTGGTTGCAATAAAAATCCTCGAAAATGGTCCTTTATGGCCATGCCAACAGGGGTGAAAATAGTTCAGGTCCCCAATAAGATATCCGCGAATAAGACATCATGAATACTTATATATTATTTCGGTCAGGTAGAAATACGACCCTGTACGGACGGTTGCGATAATTAGCTCAACCTACCCTAATAGTACCATAAATACTAATTTCGAGGGTTTTTACTGCATTCAGAAGCTGTCGAGACTTTTAGTCAATTTCTTATATCTTGAAAAATACTATATATTACTATTAAAGGAATATAATTTTAATTAAACTAGTGGTAAGTAAAAAAGAATTTTAACTTAAAAGTTACAGGACAACTTAATTATTTAAAACTTCCATAGTGACTCTAGTGAACTGTATAAGCTTCGTAAGCTCAAAAATATATTTTTAAAATTACTAATAACATAGTCTTGTTTTAAATCAGGCATGTAAAAAATACGGTAAAATATTTATCGAAATCGTAAAATTTATATTTGAACAAAAAACATTATTTTAAGTTTAATTTTTTTTTCACTGAATTTACCAGCTAATCCAAAAGGCATATTGAAAAACTTCTGAATGACGTTATTTTTTAACATTTTATCGCATTTAAATTGTAACTAACCATAATTAACTTAAAAGATTTAAAAATATCTCTTACGTAATTGTCGGAATATGACTTTATAATTATCCCTCCTTTCCAGATTAATATTGTTTATTTACCAATAATAACAATCGCCGAAGGTATACATTATTTAGAACAGCGCTGATAACAGGGCAAATTTCCTTTAGTTCTAAACTTTATTAATTTAATAATGAAACATTGTTAATTCCTCTTCATTCACAACAAAGTAATAATCCATAGTGTGCTTCAAAATAATTTGTTTATAATTCAATAAAGCTTGCATAACAACCCTTTTCAATTGTTGAACCCTTTTCCTTAGGTATCTAATAATATGGTAATCATTATTGGAGTAGCGAGCGATTAACAGATGTTTTTGGATTCGGCTAACATGGGGGCAATTTTACCCGGTATTATCTTCGGCTCAAGTTCGGATTTGGGGTTGGGTCGGTCAGGGACTGTTAATCATTTTAGCAGAATCCGAACGGACTATCGTTGCCAACATTTAAATAAGTGATGAAGTAATTAACACTAGTGGATTAATTAAATAGTGAAATGTAGTAGTTATGCGAATAATAATATTTAAATTGTTGGTTTTGGAACTAATATATAAGGCTTAATATTATCTGTGTGTATTAAGCCTGTATAACCAATATAATTTTAGAATTAAAATTTAAATACACTTCTCAAAACTCGAAGTGGATGGGCCACTTTTCTGTGTATTTTTAAAGCTCATTAAAATTAAATCTACCCAACCGATCCTAAAAAATTTTTTTTGTTTTCAAAGCCTTTTTCTAATTCTTAAAAACTATCACTCCAATTATACAAGGTTAGTAAAACAATAAATACAGGAATACAGGTTCTTTGCCCAAGTTTCAGACTAGGCGTGGTTTTTATGAGAGGTAACCAATTCGAATAGTATTTTTATTTGGATAGCGGGAGGCCATAGCCATCAATTGCTTTTTGAATTTTAAAAATATCTTTCTTGGTATTAAAGCTATGAATTTTTTTATTAGTCAAAATTTTATTTCAACAATTAAACAACAATTGTTTGAGTATATTTACAGAAGCAAAAATTAATATCTATCTCTTTTTCAATTACTGCTGCACATCATCTTGACATAGTATCAATAACATTGTCAATAACCGCTTCAAGAATAGCAACCCATTCTTCATTTAGAGCATTGCTCAATCCATCTAAATTATCTAGCTGCTGGCCCCGATTTCTCACTTTCCTTCCCAAATAATCCCTAATATGTTCAATCGGATTAAGGTAGGCCAAAAAAGCAGGCCAATTAATCCTCTCTAAATTATTGTCTTCCAAATATTCATTAACAATATGAGCCCTATGGGGTCAAGCGTTATCATATATAAATAAAAATCCTGCTCCAATATTTTGTCCTATAGGAACAACAATGGGTATAAAAATTTCACGCAAGTAACGTTCGGCCGTTACCATGCGGTTTCTAAATAAAACAAGTTGTGATCTACCAGTACGGAATGTTCCACCCCAGACTGTTACAGATCCACCGCCAAAATTTACCCTGTGTTCCATGCAGTCATCATTGTATCTTTCGCCCGACCTTCTCCACACCCTTGTACGTCCGTCGTTTCCATAAAGGCAGAATCGCGACTCATCTACAAACAAACAATTCGACCACTCACGGACACCCCAGTCTATATTAGTCCGAGCAAAAATTAGTCGATTGCGACGATGATCTCTTGTAAGTCGAGGATATTTTTTGGTGCGTCTTGCGCGTAACCCCGTTTGTGAAGTCTGTTTCTTAGGGTTTAAGAAGAAACATCAATATTATGCACTTGCCGTACCATATTCTTTAAGTTGGGAAGCATTAGTTGTTCTATTTCTTCGCACAGTCAATGTAATGAATCTGTCCACTGCTGGAGTGGTTGCTCGTTGAAGTCCACCACCATGTGTGGGTTACGCACATCCAGAGTTTACAAATCGAGCCCATAATCGACTTACTACTCATTGGCTTCTACCAAAGTACCTAGCTACTGCTTCCTGGGAGAGCCCTGCTTAAATCATGCCAACGGCCTGGTCCATTTCAGCTTTTGTCATTCGAGACATTTTTAAATTGTTTACCAAATGTGTTGCAGAACTCCAGCAATTACACTTACACTTGTCAGTGACACTTTTAGCAAACAAGAAACAATTGTCACCTTCTGTCATATATGAAATAACCATGGTAATCAAAACAATGCGAATGCCCGTAAATGGTTCAAGAAAATAGGTCGTGAAATACGAATTTGAGGTTAAAACTTAAATATTTGATATAAGTTACTTTGAAGAATCTAAAAAAGAACTATAATTTTTTTTTAATTCACCCCTGGGAAGGGGTGAAAAAAAAATTAGGTGTTTTGTTTTGAAATTTTGAGAAACAGATTTTCTACAGATTTTGTTAAAAACTTTTTTTTCTAGGACTTACCATTTTCTCAAAATTTCAAAACAAAAGGTACTAGTTAACAGTTTTCGTTCGTTTAAGTATTTGGCTCAAACATCGATTCAAAAGCAGTTGCATGATTTTATAACCGCTCTTAGCTTAACACCAAATCAAAGGTTTAGACATGACGGTTGTCAGACTTCATGTGTGTTTGTGTTTTTAACCATTAGTGCTTGGTTTGACCGTGAAATGACCTTAAAAGTACCTCGAAATGGTCACTAGGTGACATTGTATGGGCATCAGCATTCCCCCCTGGTATGCCCTCATTTAGTTTGGTGATGTTATGATAATGAAATGTTGACATGTTTTGGAGAACTCTGAAAGGCCCATTGAGACATTTACGACCTCCTAATTTTGGTGATTAACCTAATATTTTCTGCAGTTTTACCCTTTTAATAAATCATCATTTCTCTTTTTTCTTTAACAACAAATGTATGTTGAACTAATGCACGCACCCTAAAGTCATAAACCCTTAAGTATTAGAAGTATTAATTAAAACAAGTTGGTTCTGTTAAAAAAAAACGCTAATGGAAGAGCTTAAAGAAAAGAAAGTAAAGAGATATATAAATTGTAAAATAAAATTTTAAACACAGGTTAAGGCACCCACGGTACGTTAGTACTTAGGCATCAGCCTTCGTGGACTGTCCAAAAATAAAAAAAATGTTTTAGAAACAAATAAACAATATTTTCGAAAATTGAATTGAGAGCTATAATATATCATAGTCAGCAAAGGTCGGGCGATCTTCTTGCTTTAACCTGTGCGATTATCCAACGTGAATAAATTGGCGTACTTGATTGATTTCCTTTACTTATTTACTTAAAGTACTTTTTTTACTTCAAGTACATCGTAATACTTCAAGTACTTAGAATAATACTTCAAGTTTTTTACTTGGTCAAATTAAGTAAAAGTTCAAGTATTTTGATATAAATTAATCAAGTACAGGTACTTCTAATAAGAAGTACTTGAAGTAAAATACTTCAAGTACAGAAAAGTACTTGAAGTAAAATTTTACTTCAAGTTTTGACAGCTCTGCTCCTGGCCATGTGTAATTACTTTCCTTAAATATTTTAATTTTATCACGTACCTTATAAAACAGGTTGGGTCTATTGTATGGTGCTCTTATAACAACAGCTTCAGGTATTATTAAAATTTTCTCAATATCAATAATTATATTATGGGTCGATGTTGCGGTCAGACCTAGGATGGGGATACCAGGAAATTGTCCCCTTAATAACAACAAAGAACGGTAGTCAGTCCTAAAATCATGTCCCCACTGGGACCAACAGTGAACTTCGTCTAAAAACAAAATTACATATTTTTTAAATATCCAATCAGTATTGCTGTTTTTTGAATAATTCCTAAAAACGACAAGCATATATATATATATATATATATATATATATATATATATATATATATATATATATATATATATATATATATATATATATATATATATATATATATATATGCATTTAGTACCTATACACCTCAAACTGTATACGATTAGGTAGTCCGTCACCTCCAATTTTCGTGTTCGCCTCCATTTTTGGAGGCGGAGACGTTTCGCCTGGTTTTTACACAAATGTACCTATTTGACCTTTAGCAGTGAGTTGGCAATTTTTGTTAGGAGGTCAACAGTTACCATATACATATACCTATATACATCTTAGTACAATACTGGTATCACCAGGTGGCGCTATCATATTTCCCGTGTATAAATAGTTAATATATAGAGGTTGACGTGGCCTCCATACACTTAGAAGTTCCAGTTTGCCTCATTTTACTGGCAACACTGCTAGAGGCTATGAAGATACAATGTTTTTACGCTAAATATTTTAATATTATAAGACAAATTAAATGTCAAGCTTTAGTTAAGTATTGGAAATAGGAAATGAAAAAATGATACGACGAACTTTTACTCGTGAAGTTTTTGTGTGAGCAATTTATTTTTCAACAAGCAAACAGGTCATAAGGACATTAATGAACATCCCTTTCAATAAATTTTATTAAAATTAAATACTAAAACACCGAACATGTAACAAAGCACAGTCTAAGACAGAAATATTTAGACTGTGTATTTACAAAGCATTTAACAAATTTGGTTGTAGTTGAAAAACAATATGTTATCAGTTGTCTACAAATGCGTTTAGTAAAAGTACAATCAATTTGTGAAAAAAGGTACTATACAATGGAAGCGGCCCGTGAGTATAAAATAGGAGAAGAGCAACAGCAAATTGTTTTTATCTTTCGAAGTACCTATACAATTACGGGTTTATTTTTTATATATTGGTAAAGTGTATATATTATATCTTAAATAAAGATGGTTGAAAAATGCTGTAGACTCTTCCTCTATATTATACCTGTGGGGCAAGCTTTATTAATTTATATACAGGTTTTTGAAAAAGCAGAAAAATGTAAGAACAATCAACAGATCTATTTTTACTTTTAAAAATTGCCTAATACTAAATAAACTATAGAAAAAAGTGACTAAATTAACCGTATTTTTATTAGCAATCTGGCACATTCTCGTATTTTGTTTGAACAGGCAATTGAAATCTGCGCTTTTTTATGTTTTTTTTAAGTAGTATTCTCCATAATGCCGTATAAGTGGATCTTTTCATGCCAAAAATCCTATTTGGTCTGTAGCCATTCTGCTAACAACTTCTTTTTTAACTCTTATAGTAGGCACCAAAAATTGAATGCTTGCTAGCACATGCTGCCAATGTTTGGGAAGCCGCACGATGACGTACAGTCAAACCAGTTTTATTTATTGGCTTTATAATGCACTTTTGTAGTGCCTTCTGAAATATTATACTGAAATTTATCCGCTTAAAAGTAATTACATAGAAGTTTTTCAGAATCATGATTATCATTCTGGACTTATTTTCGAATTCTACCTCAAAAAGCAATAGTGCCGGGATATTTCTTCTCTTTTTGTCGGACATCTTTTGTGTTTTTGAAAATTTCAAATAATCTTGCACCTCTTTTTCCTCCTGGTGATGCCTACAAAGATGTCGTTCAATGTTGGTAACGCTAATTCGACAAAATTTACATACATTTCTTTTCTTTTTTGTTTATTTATTGTCAACATATTTTGTAAAAGTATCAGCACTTTTTTCGCCTTCAGCGCCAGCTTTAGCTTTATTACACAATCTAGAAGCAATAAAGAGAATTTCGATTTTTTTAATATATTTCCTAGGTTTATTTTCCTGTTCCACTATGATGTTCAGTACTATGAAAGTCATATACAACCTTTTGGGCATTACTGCAGACATATTTCCATTACTTGTATCAGGTGTTTTTTTTAAATTAGTATTTACATTAATTTGAAAAAGTTTATCCCTCAAGGTTCAGTACTAAGAATGTCGTATACATCCATTTGGGCAGTACTTTCTGCAGATATATTATTATTACTATTTATATCAGGCGATATTTTTCTATAGTTAAATTTACATCTATTGGAAAAACGTTTTTCCTTGCCATTTGAATTTGTTCATTGACCGGTAATTGTGATCCATCACTATAGGGAGAACTAAATAAGCTTAAAAGCCTTTTATTTACCACGTCTTCGAAGATTTTTTCAGAGGGTTCAGCTTTAGTTAAAAAATCTTCTGAAGCAATAGAACTTGACGAAATAATAACGTTTGAACTAGATGATTTATTAAGTGCTTGGTTATTTGACTGTTTAACATAAAAATAATCCGGTGATTTAAACAACACCTGATTTTTCTAATTTTCATGTTGTCTCCTTGTCTGAGAAACCCATTTCAGAATTCTGTTTTTTTTTTACACACAGGCTCACACGTGGGATCAGTTATATCTGAGAGACCACTCCATGCCTGGGGCATATCCATATGTAAATTATCTGAAATTAAAAACAAATATAATAATTACACGTAAAGACGCTATTTACTTTTACATTACGAAGTGAGTAAAACTGTTGGTTTACAAATAACTTGAATATTTTGTTTATGTTATTTATTCATAAACTTATTTCAGGCCATAAAAAATAATTTCCAAATTTTAAATTATACATTTTTTTATCACCTTCAAAATGATTTATTTTTTTTTGTGGAAGAAGTATCAATTTGGATAGGTAACGTAAACCACGTAATTTCTTGTTTCTTCTCATTTTTCATTTATGTCAAGCAAAAACTGATGCCAATGTAAAAAAATTAAACAAACTAAAAAAAAACATTCAATGCGGACTTTTTAATAGGTTAAAATTGTTTTTTTAGGTTAAAAAATATTATTTATTATTTTAACATATTTATAATTAATACAAGAACCTACTTACCGTGTATTAAATTTTGGCTCCATTATCCCTTACATTTATTTATCTAGAAGTATGTTGAAACAACATGACGCAATAACCAATACATTCGTGCCGACTAAATTCTTAGAAGAAATGTACAAAAAATGCATGATTTGCATTCGCACATTTGGCAATGCCGCTGGAGGCAAACCAAACCGCTACATATGGTAAATTTATATGTTCGGAGGCAAAAAGATACCAATATGATTAGGAGTTGTAAGAGTACGGACCATGTGTTAATAATTTTGTATGTAAAAAACAATATTTTTACCCCTCTATGTTGCTTGTATTAGGTTAACTAAAAACATAAAACATATGTGAAAAAAAAAGCAACATTTCTTAATTCTTTGGTGGAGATCCGGGCGCCTGATACATGTATGGAGGTGGACACGATACAAATGCACAATATATATATATATATATATATATATATATATATATATATATATATATATATATATATATATATATATATATATATATATATATATATATATATATATATATATATATAAGCCCGCGTAGGATGTGGACTCCATACATTGCCAATTTACAGTAGATATGGACTCCACTGCTGTATGAACTCCGTATACGGAGTTCACATCACACCCAATAAAAATTGTGTTTAAGCGGATAGTAAAGGCGAAAGAAATTTAAATAAACTAATTTAATTTTGGAGTGCATATATCGGTATTTTGGTTAATTTAGTATAATTAGTTCATTCCTCTGCCGCCACATTTAGTAGCACTGCGATCTGAAATAATATATTCATAAAAGTCCCATTATCATTTAGCGGTGGTTGTGAATACCGACTTTTTGGCAACAGTGCATTTGTTTCCAGGATCAGTTTTTTAGCGAAGATTGAAATAAATATGCATTTATCTATTCCTGTGTAGTGTGTAAAGAGTGCAACAAGAAGACGTAGTAGAAGTTTTTGTAAGTTATTAATTTGTTTTATTTGCAACTTCTAAAACAAAACTGTAGTTTTCCATATCGTACATTTAGTTTTCTTATTATATTACAGAAATTGTAGGTGAGTTAATACATTATTTAACATTTAACAATTTTCTTTAAGAAGAGTAAGTTTTTTATTCCATTTTTGACATATTTTTTATGTGGTTAACCCTTTATGTAAGATAAATGTTTTATTTTAATAATAATAATAATAATATTGCTTTATTGTCTAAGATTAATCTTTTGACAAAGCAGAATAAAATTAATCAAATAATAATAATAAGATACATGCTTTATGTAATGGTACTATTAATTAAAATTATCATCGAAGTATTCTGTTAATACATAATACGCTAAAAAAAAAAATCAAATGTTGTTTATTTACTTGTTTGGCTTTGTTAACATTTTTAACCCATTGGGGAAAAATAAATAATATTAGCATTAAATAGATATTTTGTTAAGCAGCTCGAAAAAAAAAGAATGTTTTCAATTGGACATGTCACATAAAAAATATTATTAAAAATAGGCATTTTTTAAATTGATTACGGGATGTCGTAAAAACTGAAACTTATTAATAAATCACTAACAAGAACTGGATTTTTGTCTCAAGAATGTGTGAAAAGAATGAAGACTTTTCTCTTTACAAATTTTTCATTAATTTAAATATTTAAATAAAATTTTAAATTTTACTCTAGGAAAATAGAGATTAGCTGAAACCAAAATGGCAAGGCGCATCTTTCCTCCGGAGTATGTAAGTAATATAAACGATGTTCTCTTATAATCGGTTTCTAATAAAAAATATTTTAGTACGCTGTTTGTCAGTCTAATATGATAAAAAAGAAAAATCAATGGTTTTGTAATAGAGCCCCCACGCCAGAATCAAATTTAACTCAATTACCATTGGACACTTCCGGAAAAATCGAAGCAGTTTGTCAAGCAGAAACAAGTAAGGTACAGTTTAAACGCTATGTTACTTATATATTTTCTCGGAGCTTTTAAAAACTTGTTGTTGTTTGCAAATTTTATAAATAATTTAAGGTATATAGGATTAACCAGGAGTTAATAAACTGGAACTAGACTACTTACAAATTTAATTGTTTTGTTGAAAGGAGAAAAATGAATTAGTTAAAATTATTATTTTTTAATTCTGTTTTACTAAAAAAATGCATGCAATATTAAATTTAAAATTTAAATTCAACTATCTATGAGAAAAAATACTATTAAAAATTTAAAATTTACAATAAGTAAAGCTGAAAAAAATCTCTTTAGGAAGAATTTAAACTTACCTTCTTTACAAAGTTTCTCTAAAAGGCTCTTTTAGCTAATATACTGTAATCTCAGAAAGCACTAGAAATGTATTTTTAGCTTATAATTTTTAATTGAATGGATGGTCTAAGGGTTTTGGTGTAATATAGTAACCGTTTGTTACTTATTCATCTATAATTTTTCGAAACACGCGAATGTAGGAATGTTGAAAGTGGAGCCAAGACAAACTAGCTAATTTGTCCAAAATTATTTCAAAAAATGGTTCAAAATAAAACTCTTATATTGTAGAACAAAATATATTTAGTGATTTTCTAATCTGACTTCTGAAAATCGTTAGTTCCACACCCAAAATTCAGTATCGAGGTGAAAAAAATAAAATTAACTAAACCGGTCAACAAATGAACCTGGCCATCATGTTTTTTTTAAATTCAACGGCCCATAACTTTTTTAAATTTTAACCGATTTCTGAATTTTTTTTATCTCTTAGAAGAAAATTTTATTGGCTTTAGACTGCTTGTGGCTAATTATTTAAGCGTTGCTAGGACTAAGGTATACAGAGCGGCAAATAAACAAGTCACATTTTTGACGAAAATCAAAGTTATCCCAGTTTTACAAAATTGAAAAATATTTCGCTTTTACCACATGGGTGTATTACCTGAATCATTACCTCGAGGCTTTTTCGCAATTTTAATTAAAAGTTGGTTATTAAAGAAATTACAGTTGGTTATTCAAAAGTAGTGCATTTTGCCAATTTTTCCATATAAATTAAGATACTTTTACTTAAAACAGCCGGAAAACCATTAAATTAAGGACTATTGTGCCCAATAAAGATAACAATAATAAATAAAGTAAAATAAACGAATGCATTATACAAGTTGTTTAAAAATTAAGTAGGGCACTGGGCAGCTGCAAAGTCCCAAATCTACAAATTTGAAAAATATTTTGTTTCCACCACATAAGTGTATTAACTAAATCAGTCTCTTGAGACGTTTTAGCAATTTTGATTACAACTTGATAATTAAAGAAATTACAGGGGGTTATTGGAAAGTACTGAATTTATGCCAATTTTTCTAATTAAATTAAAGTAATTTTATTTAGAACCCTAAAATGTGGGTCACTGTACCCAGTTAAGATAATGAAAATAAAGGCTATTGAAAAGTTTATAAAATATACAGGATATTTAAAAATTATTTGGAGCAAAATGGGCAGCTGCAAGTTTTAGAAATTTATAAATATTAAATTTAAGGGCTTATTCATAAGCTTAAGCTTATATGAAAAAAAAGTTTATATAAATATAGGTCTAGAAAAGCATTGTTTTCGAGATACAGGTTGTTTAAAATTAATTAAAATAATACTAATAAAGTGTTAATTTTAAAATACAAGAATAAGAAATTAAAAATTGTGTGTTTAGGGTAGGTGAGTAAACTGTACAAATTGTTATATTTTTGGTATTAAGATCCAACCAACCAGAACTAACCAGTTATGCCACGTCAAAAACTGTATTTTATTTTTTGTCATTTTCTATACATAAACAGTATCTAATACATAAACAGTATTAAAATACAAAAATTATTAAAATATATACATTCTACAGTGAGGATAATAAAAGAGTTCCCCCCCTTTATCTTTTGAATGGGACAAGATATCGAGATCCGGTAAAATTTGGGTAAAAAGGTGTCACTTAAACTACTTTTTGACATAAAAATAATTTTAGTTACGTGTCCTAGTGCCAAGGGGACCCTAGCAACTTTATTTTTTTAAATTGGAAGAGGGGTCATGTAGCACCTCGTTTTAAAGGCCTTTTAATTCTCTATTCACAAACGTTTTATTTTTAAAAATCGGTCCAGTCGTTCCATAGTTAAAAGCGATTGGTGTTTAGCTCCAATTTGTACACACAGCGCGGTTTTTAAAAGTTCTCTCTCCCTTAATTTTTGAATGGGAGAAGATATTGAGATCGGGTAAAATTTGGGTAAAAGGGTGTCACTTAAACTAATTTTTAGCATAAAAATAGTTTCGGTCACGTGGCCTAGTGTTAGGGGGGCACTAGCAACTTTTTTTTTCAAATGGAAAAGGGGGTCATGTAGCACATCGTTTTAAAGGCCCATTAATTCTCTATTCAACGCCACTTTGTTTTTGAAAATCGGCCCAGCCGTTTTAGACTTACAAGCCAATGTTATTAATACCGCACTGTTTGTACAGTATTTAAGCCAAATTTCAAACGGTTCTAAGTCTGGAACGGCCGGGCCGATTTTCAAAAACAAAATAACGTTAAATAGAGAATCAAAGGGCCTTTAAAACGAGGTGCTACATGGCCCCCTTTCCAAATAAAAAAATAAAGTTGCTAGTGCCCCCTTGGCACTAGGCCACGTGACCGAAATTATTTTTATGCCAAAAGTAGTGTAAGTGATACCCTTTTACCTCAAATTTACCCGATCTCGATATCTTGTTCCATTCAAAAGATAAAGGGGGGAACCTTTTTATTATCCTCACTGGATATTTAATACGTAAGGCAAAAGTGCAACACTTTTATCTACCTTTTTTGGGTCACTCGAACTAACCAGAACTTTTAATATTTCTAATAATATTTGTTTTAGGATATATCAAGCTCGACAAATGACTCAATCAATGATCCAAAAAGTGATTTAGATTATATTCCCAATGAATCAAGCAGTTGTTCGGTATGACAAGAAGTGATTTAATTATATGCTTATTATTTATTTCTTGTTTTTATTTTAGAATAGTTCTAGCAATGAGTCAGACGAGACAACTGAAACTGATGTACAGCACGTAGCTAAAAATGTACAGAAAAGTCCCAAAAAATTGCAAAATGATGATTGTTTAAAAAATCCTTCCTTTTCCAAAGAGTCTGTAAAAAAATTTCAAAATGAAAATACCACGAAAGATAGGAAAAAAGCTCGTGACTTCTGTTACTTTTGTGAGTCGGAAGTTACGAATTTTTCAAGGCATTTATTCAGAAACCATAGATCAGAGGTCGATGTGATTAAAATATTGTCATTTAAAACAGGTTCCAAAAAAAGAAAAGAGTTACTTAATGTAATAAGGCGAAAAGGAAATTACTTAAAAAATTGTGAAAAAGGAAAGCCAGTCCGTGCAAATCCTGACACAGAATATTTACCCTGTTCATTTTGCTTCGGCTTTTATTCATCGAAAAATCTTTGGAGGCACAAAAAAAACTGCACAGAAAATCCAAATAAAGGTGCATCTGGGGCAGGAACAAAAGCTATCGCCCAAAATATGTTAATCTCCAACCTTAAAATAGATCCATATTTGAAGGAAACAGTTTTTCCCCGTATGAGAGCAGATAATATTTCTCTTGTTGCCAAAAAAGATCCCCTTATTTGTGCAATGGGTTCTAGATACCTAAAAATTCACAGGGAAAAACATTTTATCAATGTAACATCGCGAAAAATGCGTGAACTTGCCAAGGTTTTGATTGAAATAAAAGCTATGGATAGTAAAGTAAACATGTTGTTTGATGCTTTAAAACCTCAGTATTTTGATATGTTGGTAACTGCTACTAAAAAAATAGCTAGATATAACTCTGAGCTAGATTTTTATGAAGCCCCTACATTTGCTCTTAATATGGGTACTTCTTTAAAGCAGTGCTGCGATATTGCTCTGATATACGCATTACAGAAAAAACATATTTACTCAACAATTTCTGCTGCTGAAGCTGAAGCAGATATTAAAACCATGATACAACTGATTGAAGCACACTGGAAATTTGAAATAGCCAGTCAAGCATCGAATGATCTTCATGTTAAAAAATGGAACAAAGTTACCCTTGTACCTCTTGCAAATGACCTAAAACTGCTAAAGGACCACCTAATAAAAATGGCAAATGAGGCAGCAGATGCCCTAAGAAATAATAATGAGGATATTAAAGCTTACACAGTTTTACTGGAAACCATTTTTTGCAGAGTAATATTATTAAACAGAAAGCGACCTGGAGAGCTACAAAGAATGTTACTACACACCTATGAAAATCTAGCCCTGGCCAATGGAAGTTCGTACGAAGAATTTTCAGAGGCTATTTCAGAAACTGAAAAAATTCTTATAAAGAGCTTTAAACGTGTAGTGATCAGAGGAAAACGTGGAAGAGGTGTACCTGTACTCTTTAGTGAAGATGTACAAAACCATTTACAGATAATACTAAAACATAGAAGCAATATTTTAAGAAAACCGAATCTTTATCTGTTTGGTAATCCAGTGACATCAGAACCCATTATTGGTTATAAAGTATTGAGAAAATATGCAGTTTCTTGTAAGGCCCAAAACCCTGATGCTATAACTTGCACAAAATTAAGGAAACATCTTGCTACATTAACTCAATTGTTTAACATGTCGGAAAGCGACTTAGAACAACTGTCCGTCTTCATGGGTCATACCCTAGGGGTACACAAATTGGCGTATAGACTTCCTGATGATGTATATCAAACGGCAAAAATTTCTAAACTGCTTATTTTAATGGAAAAGGGACAGGCAGGTCAATTTAAGGGAAAAACTCTTGACGAAATAGATTTAGATTTAAACGAAGATATGTTAAATGCTGCAGAAAACAAAGAAGAAGTTATTCCATTGGAAGAGTTAGGATTTCAAAATACAGAACTGGAAACTTCAAAAAGAACAGATATAATTGCTACAGAAAAAGATTCATGTAATAATTTAAGTAATACAAATGCATTTAAATCTAAGAAAAGATTATTAGTTCCTTGGTCAGAAGAGCAAAAACAAGCAGTAAACAATTTCTTTGCAAAACATATTTTACTAAAGAAGCCACCGAGAAAAAGTGAATGCGAGGAATTTATTCAGCAGAATCTTGAACTAATGAAAAATAAAAACTGGCTTAAAATTAAAGTTTATGTTCAAAATAAATACACACAAAGGCTAAATTAATGTTATAATAATTATTTTTTATAGTTTTTATTTGGGTTTAGGCATTATGAAAACTGTATTTCTTTTTACATACTTATAAATTTAGTAACAATAGCACATATATTCGAGGTCACAGAAGTTTAATATAAAACTGACTATGTTTTTTGAACTGAGGTTTTAGTCATTTATCCTTCTGCTCCACTTTATTGCAGGGTACTTTTTTTCTAATAATTTATGATAAAGTGTTTTCTTTATTATCACGTATAAATGTGTTCTATATTGTGTCTTAAAATTTAACTTATATTAAAAAAGCATTAAATTTTTTAAAAAGACGTATTAACATAAGAGTTTTTTTCCGATAAAGGTAAATGGTAAAAATGTACCTCACTACGTACTAGACTTAGAAAGATAAAAACATAGATGGTCACCAATTTAAAAAGTTAAGCCTTATGCAAACCACGAAATTTAGGTCTTTGTTATGATGGCAAGCCAATCCTAAGAAAGACAAGATATATGAAATTAAAATTACTTTTTTTTATGGGCTGCAGAAAAAATTTACCTAAAATAACTATATGTATAAAAGTTGTATAAAAAAAATTAAAACATCAGGGGTTCTTATTGTGTACCCTATTTAAATTTACAAACCCTCCGGACATTTCCTAAAATATACCAAGATAATAGTGTATTCTTCTGGCAACACAAATATACATTTATTATTTTTGTATTTATCATCAGTTTAAATAAAAAACAATCTTAAAAAATCATATTCTACAGCATACGAAGCTCTACTAACTTCAGACTTGCGTTTTTAAAACGTGGTCACTCTGTCACCATTTTAAAAATTCCAGATAATCTTCATTAATTCAAAGTAAATATACCGGAAAATCTGGCAACAGCTCCGGAGCTCATAACCATGGCGTATTAAGTAAATATATACAGAAAGGACTTCTTATATACGGTGAAGTGAAATATAAAATATACGAACAGGAGCTTACACATCTTTAATATATAGGGAGCCTGTAAAAGCGACAAAGTGGTATTATATACAAATTTTTTTAATTTATAAAAAAGTTATTTTCGTATTAAATAATGTAAAAGAAACCAATATACGCAAAGTATATCGACCTATTTTTCCCCTTTCCAGTGGATGCCATATATCTGCCAAATGTGTGGAGTTTACATACATCGCGAGATGTATATATATATATATATATATATATATATATATATATATATATATATATATATATATATATATATATATATATATATATATATATATATATATATATATATATATGAAGTTTAGGTCCCAATTTATTTAAAAATTAAAGGATGTTTTTAATTTTTCATGTTGGTTTATTAAAGCCTTCATTAATGTCGATATATCGAAAATATGGCAGCGGTCACATTACAAAAAAAAACAATTATGTGTAACCGCTGTCATATTATTTTTAGACATATCGACACTCATGAAAGCGTTTTTAGAAACCTTTCTGAAGTCTAAATTGGGGGTCAAACAGCAAAAATGGAGAAAAGGCGTAATTTCGGATATTAACGATTTTTTAAATTTAAATCGTCAATATCTTAAAAACTATAAAAGATACACAAAACTTTATATGATATAAACTATGTATGTTTACAAGACCTTTAATGTAAGTTACATAACCTTTTTGTCTAAATGCAAAATTTTTTGAGTTATTATCAAAAAACCGAAATTTCAGGATTTTTTTAAGGTATACTTCTAGAAATAAATTGAAAATTATTTTATTTTTATTTTTGGATTTTTTCTGCAAATTTTGAATGATTTGGGATTCAAATGAATAAAATAAATGATTTATTATTAAAAAAAAACTCAAAAATCATAATAAAAAATATATATATTTTTTTTATTTTGAACTAAATTTATTTGTCAAAATTACATTTTTGTTTATGTCTCCTTTATTATTTATCTTATCAAAAATGTTTATATAACTTTTACATAGAAGAAGAGATTAACTTTTTTGTATTTCTTATACTTTATATAGTCGTAGTCCACATTCCGTGGTAGAGGTTTCTGCCGGTAAATGTACCGTGTCGGTTTTTCTCGATTTTTTGCTGTTTGACACCCAATTTCCACTTCAGATTCGTGTTCAGCGGAAGAAAATACGCCAGAAAATCTTAGTCCGACACCCAGCAGTGGTGTGCACTTTTTTTTGTGGACCTGTGTAATTAATCGAAATAAAGTTTATATTTAGTTTTATTTTTGGAATAATTTTCATTTACGTCTTTTGGGAACTCATTTGTCAGTTAAAGGCTTTGCTTAAAAAAATTAAGTCAAGAATTTTAGAAAATGGACTTGGATTATTTTAGCTTTAAACCCCTCATATATATAAATATTCAAGTTTTATAACCTACCAAAAAAAAGCGGTCCAGTCGTCCATCTTTAAAAACTTTCGTCAGAGCATTCATAATCCCCTTGGTTTTGGCGATCCATGCCGGAGTAACAAATACAATTTTCATTTCTTCTTTAAGCATTTTTTCGGGCACGGCTTTTTTTCTTCTTTCGGTGTATTCGAAATGACAGTAGCCGCCAAAATTACCAGTTTTTTCAGCCCCATTAGCTGATCTTCGATCAGCGCGACCAACTTTATATGACATAAACTATGTATTTTTAACAGACCTTTAATTTAAGTTACATAAACTTTTTGTCTAAATGCAAAATTTTTCGAGTTATTATAGGATAGGATTTTTTCAAGGTATACTTCTTGAAATAAATTGAAAATTATTTTTTTTTACTTTTGGATTTTTTCTGCAATTTTAAGTAATTTGCGATTTAAATAAATAAAATAAATAATTTATTGTTAAAAAAAACTTAAAAATCATCATAATAATTTTTTTCCTATTTTGAACTGAAATTTGTTGTCAAAATTACATTTTTGTTTATATCTCCTTTATTATTTATTTTATCAAAAATGTTTATATAACTTTTACATAAACAATTTAAAAAGCTTGTTTTGTTTTATGAATTTTTTATACAAGAACTCTAGTTACATAACCTTTTTGTCTAAATGCAAAATTTTTCGAGATATTATCAAAAAACCGAATTTTCAGGATTTTTTCAAGATATACTTCTAAAAATAAATTAAAAATGATTATTTTTTTATTTTCGGATTTTTTTGCAAATTTTAAGTGATTTTCGATTCAAATGAATAAAATAAATGATTTATTATTAAAAAACCCAAAAATTATCATAATTAAAAAAAAATCCTTTTTTGAACTGAAATTTGTGGTCCAAACTACATTTTTAATTATATCTCCTTTATTATTTATCTTATCAAAAATGTTTATTTAACTTTTACATAAACAATTTGAAAATCTTTTTTTTTTGTTTTATGAATTTCTTATAGTTTATATAGTCGTCCAAACATTCTTTGGTAGCAGGTTTCTGCCGTAAATGTACCGTGTCGGTTTTTCTTGATTTTTGCTGTTTGATCCCCAATTTTGACTTCAGATTCGTGTTCAGCGGAAGAAAATACGCCAGAAAATCTTAGTCCGACACCCAGCACACACCACTTTTTTTTGTGGACCTGTGTAATTAATAAAAATAAAGTTTATATTTAGTTTTATTTTTAGAATAATTTTCATTTAGGTCTTTTGGGAACTCATTTGTCAGTTAAAGGCTTTGCTTAAAGGAATTAAGTCAAGAATTTTAGAATATGGACTTGGATCATTTTAGGTTTAAATCCCTCATTTATATAAATATTTCAAGTTTAATTAGCTACCTACAACAAAGTGGTCCAGTCGTCCATCTTTAAAAATTTTCGTCAAAGCATTCATAAACTCCTTGGTTTTGGAGATCCATGCCGGAGTAACAAATACAATTTTCATTTCTTCTCTAAGCATTTTATCGGAAACCGCTTTTTTTCTTCTTTCGGTGTATTCGAATTAACAGTAGCCGCTGAAATTCCCAGTTTTTTTCAGCCCCAATAGCTGATCTTCGATCAGCGCGATCAATGGAGAAATCACGATGGTAAGATTGGTCGTCACCAGCGCCGATATCTGGTATACCAGACTTTACCGGCACCCGTAGGCATCACTAAAATAATGTGTTTTCTCGATAAGGTAGCATTTATAGCTTGTAGCTGGTTGGACCTAAACTCGTTAAACTTAAAAGTGTGTCTTAATATGTTGAAGGCATCTCCAGACCAGGGATATCGGTCTTTTTGTCATGATGAAGTTGTGCAATATATCTGTATCTGTAGTAATGTGTTGTCGGTCCGTAATACTTCTTTTTGTGCGTGTAATTTTTTAATTTTGTTTTGGATTTGTTTCTTTTGCTCTTCAAGTTTTTCAATTTCTTTTTCCAACCGTTTTTGCCGCTGAACCTGCCAATTGAACCTACGTGTAAAACGAAGAACTTAGTGTCATTAGAGAATTTAACTTTCCGGAAATTTAATATTGTTCGCGAACTTATATTTTCACTACCAAAATTGGATACAAACATAAAAGGGCTTTAACTAGAGCTCGTACACTATTTATTTTCGTAGAATAACCAACCGAAAACAAACAGTAATTCATGTATTTTTTGTGTTAATTTTTGCTTACAGACCAACAGAATCTACAGACAAAACAACGTAACAATATGTACTTTAAAACAGACAAAACAAAACTAGTTTGGTGTAAAAGTAAAAATAAACACCGTACTATAAAACATCATTAACATTTTTATAAATATTTAATAAAGTTAAGTTTATAAAAGGTCTCCTAGAACACCAATGCCATCTTAATTTACTGCAATTTGAGGGCCATTTTTGTAACACAAAGATGGTGCTCCTTAACTTTCTATGCTCGAAAACAAAACAAAAATAAAACAATTATGGGATTCTACCACAGCCCAATCATTGTTGTTACAAAATGACCAATTGTGCAACTTAAAAAAGAACAATACGCGATTAGTTACGAAATCAGCCGTAAGATGGATTACTTTTGTGCAATATAAATTTCACACTAGAAAAATAATTTCCAAAAAAGTATGTATATTTGTACGATAACGAATAATAAGTCCCGAAATCGGGGATTCATCGATAATTGCTTGTTTGCTATCGCTTGCTTAAGAAGTTGAATCGTACTTCCATGAAGAAGGCTGATTACAATACTGAAGGTGTTGATGACATTGATAAAGAAACCCGTCTAGATAAATTTTCTCAACTTGTGTTTCCCGGCCAGAGCTGTCAAAGTACTCTCAAATAGTACTTCAAGTACAAGTACAAGCACTCGTTAAAATGTACTTGCTTTTTCTAATTAACTCAAAAAGTATTTGAAGTACTAACCAAGTATTTTACTTGGAGCAAAACAAAGTACTTAAAGAAAACCAGAGTAACTGAAGTAAATAAAAGTACTGTAAGTAAAAGTAGTTTTACTTGACTAGCATTTTTTAATAACATCAAGTTAAATATATAAGCGCAAAAGAAAATGTACACTTTGACAATTTAACGATTTACCTTACCTGTGAAGTCTGTTATTGTGATGTATGTATTGAGATTTTTAGCAAAGTAATTTTTTTGGAAAATTTTTTGGGTTTGGAGGTCCAATATAATTTTTTAATTCATTCCGAATGCATTTTTTATTTTATATTTTGAAACCCGATTACCTTCTAAAACTAGTGATTAATCCAATATTTTCTGCCGTTTTACCCTTTTAATAAATCATCATTTTTCTTTTTTTCTAACAACAAACGTATGTTAAACTAATGCACGCACCCTAAAGTCATAAACCTTGAAGTATTATAAGTATTAATTAAAACAAGTGGTTCCGTATTAAAAAAAAAGCTGGTAGAAGAGCTTGAAGAGAAGAAAGTAAAGAGATATATAAATTGTGAAATAAAATTTTAAACACAGGTTAAGACATCCACGGTACGTTAGTACATAGGCATCCGCCTTTGTGGACTGCCTAAAGATAAAAAAAGTGGTGTTAGAAAAAATAAAAAAATATTTTAGAAAAATTTTAGAACTAGTATTTATACAATATTTTGATGTTTTTCAGAAGTACCTATAATAATAAAGGTATTTAAAAAAAAATGTAATTTAACCATTTTTGTGCCATTAACAATTGAATTCAGAGCTATTTAACAATTAATTTGAGAGCTATAATGTATCAGAGTCAGCAAAGGTCAGGCGATCTTCTTGTTTTAACCTGCTTGCGCGATTATTTAACGTGAATAAAATTGGCGTACTTGATTGATTTCTTTTACTTCAAGTACTTCTTATTTACTTGAAGTACTTTTTTTACTTCAAGTACATCGTAATACTTCAAGTACTTAGAAAAATACTTTACGTAATTTACTTGGACACATCAAGTAAAAGTTCAAGTATTTTGATATAAATTAATCAAGTACAAGTACTTCCTAATAAAAAGTACTTGAAGTAAAATACTTCAAGTATAGAAAAGCACTTGCAGTAAAATTTTACTTTAAGTACTTCAAGTTTTGACAGCTCTGCTTCTGGCCATATATAATTACTTTCTTTAGAAATTTTAATTTTATCACATACTTTATAAAACAGGTTGGGTCTGTTGTATGGTCCTGTTGTAACAACAGCTTCAGGTATTTCTAAAATTTTCTGAATATCCATAATAACATTAGGGGTCCCTTTTGCTGTCAGTACTAGGATGGGAATACCAGGAAATTGTTTCTTTAATAACGACAAAGAAAGGTAGTCAGTCCTAAAATCATGTCCCCACTGGGAGTGAACTTCATCTAAAGCAAAATTTATTATTTTTTAAATATCACCAATCAGCTTTACCATCTTTTTGAATAATTCCTGAAAACGACAAGCAACTAGATCACAAACTAAAAATTTAGTGTATTCCTACACTGTTTATAATTAAATATATATATATATATATATATATATATATATATATATATATATATATATATATATATATATATATATATATATTTATTTATTTTTTGTATTTGTTTTCTGAACCATTAACATATACTCTTTATAAGAATTTCTTAGAAGTTTGGGTCAAAATTTATTTCAAAATTAAAATAAAACAAATTCGCGAAAATTTGCTGCTCTGTTCGCCGGAATATTTGCATTTAAATTACTACCACTATCTCCATCTTAAGGCTGATTTCAATACTAAGTAATCGCGTATTGTTCTTCTCTTTTAAGTTGCCCAATTGGTCATTTTGCCACAACAATGATTGACTGGGCTGTGGGGAAATCCCATAATTGTTTCATTTTGGTTTTGTTTTCGAGCATAGAAAGATAAGGACCACCATCTCTGTGTTACAAAAATGGCCCTCAAATTGCAGTAAATTAAGATGGCATTGGTGTTCTAGGGGACCATTTTTTAACTTTATTTTATTAAATATTTATAAAAATGTTAATGATGTATAGTAGTACGGTGTTTATTTTTACTTTTACACAAAACTAGTTT
The DNA here is from genome assembly GCA_019359885.1 of Listronotus oregonensis. NCBI lineage: Eukaryota > Metazoa > Arthropoda > Insecta > Coleoptera > Curculionidae > Listronotus > Listronotus oregonensis. The sequence goes on from JAHBCN010002309.1 coordinate 39,773, forward strand.
TGTTTTGTCTGTTTTTAAAGTATATATTGTTACGTTGTTTTGTCTGTAGATTCTGTTGGTCTGTAAGCAAAAATTAACACAAAAAATACATGAATTACTGTTTGTTTTTGGCTGGTTATTCTACGAAAATAAATAGTGTACGAACTCTAGTTAAAGTCCTTTTATGTTTGTATCCAATTTTGGTAGTGAAAAAATAAGTTCGCGAACACTATTAATTTCCCGGAAAGTTAAATTCTCTAATGACACTAAGTTCTTCGTTTTACACGTGGGTTCAATTGGCAGGTTCAGCGGCAAAAACAGTTGGACAAAGAAATTGAAAAACTTGAAGAGCAAAAGAAAAAAATCAAAAACAAAATTTAAAAATTACACGCACAAAAAGAAGTATTACGGACCGAAAACACTCTACTACAGATACAGATATATCGCACAACTTCATCATGGCAAAAAGACCGATATCCCTGGTCTGGAGATGCCTTCAACAAATTAAGACATACTTTTAAGTTTAATGAGTTTAGGTCCAACCAGCTACAAGCTATAAATGCTACCTTATCGAGAAAACACATTATTTTAGTGATGCCTACGGGTGCCGGTAAAGTCTGGTATACCAGATACCAGCGCTGGTGACGACCGATCTTACCATCGTGATTTCTCCATTGATCGCGCTGATCAAAAATCAGCCAATGGGGCTGAAAAAACTGGGAATTTTGGCGGCTACTGTCAATTCGAATACACCGAAAGAAGAAAAAAAAGCGGTGTCGGAAAAAATGCTTAAAGAAGATATGAAAATTGTATTTGTTACTCCGGCATGGATCTCCAAAACCAAGGAGTTTATGAATGCTTTGACGAAAATTTTTAAAGATGGACGACTGGACCGCTTTGTTGTAGGTAGCTAATTAAACTTGACTATTTATATATATGAGGGGTTTAAAGCTAAAATGATCCAAGTCCATATTCTAAAATTCTTGACTTAATTTCTTTAAGCAAAGCCTTTAACTGACAAATGAGTTCCCAAAAGACCTAAATGAAAATTATTCTAAAAATAAAACTAAATATAAACTTTATTTTGATTAATTACACAGGTCCACAAAAAAAAAGTGGTGTGTGCTGGGTGTCGGACTAAGATTTTCTGGTGTATTTTCTTCCGCTGAACACGAATCTGAAGTCAAAATTGGGGGTCAAACAGCAAAAATCGAGAAAAACAGACACGGTACATTTACCGGCAGAAACCTGCAACCAAGGAATGTTTGGACAACTATATAAACTATAAAAAATTCATGAAACAAAAAAAAAGCTTTTTAAATTGTTTATGTAAAAGTTAAATAAACATTTTTGATAAGATAAATACTAAAGGAGATATAAACAAAAATGTAGTTTGGACAAAAAATTTCAGTTCAAAATAGGATTTTTTTATTATGATAATTTTAGGGTTTTTTTAATATTAAATCATTTGTTTTATTTATTTGAATCGCAAATCACTCAAAATTTGCAGAAAAAATCCAAAAATAAAAAAATAATAATTTTCAATTTATTTTTAAAAGTATATCTTAAAAAATCCTGAAAATTCGGTTTTTTAATAACTCGAAAAATTTTGCATTTAGGCTAAAAGTTTATGTAATTAGAGTTCTTGTGAAAATACATAGTTTATGTCATATAAAGTTTCGTGTATCTTTTATAGTTGTTAAGATATTGACGATTTAAATTTAAAAAAAAAATCGGTAATATCTGAAATTATGCCTTTTCTTGCTGGTTGACTCCCAATTTTGACTTCAGAAACGATTCGAAAAATGCCTTTATCAGTTTCGATATGTCTAAAAATAATATGGCAGCGGTTACACATAATTGTTTTTTTATTTTCGTAATGTGACCGCTGCCATATAATTTTTCGATATATCGACATTGAAAAAGGCTTTTGCCGAAACATTTGTAACATAAAATGAACCAATATGAAAAATTAAAAACATCCTTTAATTTTAAAATAAATTTGGACCTACTCCCAAGAAATTCTTATAAAGAGTATAATATGTTAATGGTTCAGAAAACAAAAATATATATATATTTATATATATATATATATATATATATATATATATATATATATATATACAGTGTAGGAATACAGTAAATGTTTATTTTGTGATCTAGTTGCCTATCGTTTATAGGAACTATTCAAATAGATGGCAATGCTGATTGGATGATATTAAAAAAATAATATAATTTTGTTTACTGTTGCTCCCAGTGGGAGGACATGATTTTAGGACTGACTACCTTTCTTTGTCGTAATTAAAGGGACAATTTTCTGGCATTTCCAGCTGTTGTGATAACAGCACCATACAACAAATCCAACTTGTTTTATAATGTATGTGATTAAATTAAAATGTCTAAAGAAAGTAATTACACATGGCCAAGAGCAGAGATGTCAAAACTTGAAGCACTTTTCTGTACTTAAAGTATTTTACTACAAGTACTTTTTATTAGGAAGTACTTGTACTTAATTAATTTGTATCAAAATACTTGAACTTTTAGTTAATTTGACCAAGTAAATTACTTGAAGTATTTTTCTAAGTACTTGAAGTATTACAGTGTACTTGAAGTAAAAAAGAGTACTTTGTTTTACTTTAAGTAAAATACTTAGTAAGTCAAGTACTTTTTGAGTTTACTTGGAAAGCAAATATATTTTAACGTGTATTTGTTGTACTTGAAGTACTATTTGAGAGTACTTTGACAGCTCTGGCCAGGAGACACAAGTTGAAAAAATTTATCAAGACGGGTTTTTTTTAATCAATGTCATCAACACCTTCAATATTGTATTCAGCCTTTTTCATGGAAGTACGATTAAACTTCTTAAGCAAGCAATAGCAAACAATTTTTAAAATTATTTCGAGTAAAATTACACGAAATTATATTTTATGTAAATTGCACTAATATATATTATATAATATTATATATATATATATATATATATATATATATTATATATATATATATATATATATATATATATATATATATATATATATATATATATATATATATATATATATATATATATATATATATATATATATATATATATATATATATATATATATATATGTTTTAAAAATTTCACGTTAAGATAGTTATTTTAATTAGAACGCAAAATTAAACTAAAAATTGGAAAAGTTCTGTGTGAAGTAAAGTTCTCGACTGTCCCAGTGAGTCGCTTGGATGGCGCTGCGGATGCGGTTAACTTGGAACAGCTGTGGACTGGACCGTACTAGGTAGATTTGCGTTACCGGTTAAACGCAACATGTCCCCGCCCTTGAAAACCTCCGGGGTTTCCAAGTGGAAGAGTCCTGTTAACTATAGTCAATTTGTAACATTTGGTAAAACACAAACTTTTATAACTGTTCGTTTGATTTGACTTGTTGAAGATTGGATTGTCACTGATCTTGCTATGTTGTCATTTCAAACGTTTGTAGAACTCTTCCTAACTGCAATTCCAGTGGAGGAAGTCCGTCATCCTTAACTAGGACCATCATACCAGGTTTTAACAGTTGTGGGCCATTTTCTTTCCACTTGACACGTTGGCGGAGTTGGGAGATGTATTCTTTTGATCACCTTGACCAAAAAGTTGCAGTAGTTGTTGCATTCTTTGATATCTTGATAACAGGTATGCAGGAGTAAGGGAATTAAGGTCTTTAGGGTCTTGGAATAATGGACAGTGGTCTCGAATTAAGAAAAGCCTCTATTTGGTATAAAACCGTACGAAACTCTTCGTTAAAGCCGCATTGCCTATTACACGCTTTGTGGTATTTGACCGATTTAACGGCAGATTCCCAAGTACCCCCAAAATGTGGAGCGCGGGGAGGAATAATGTTTCATTGAATTCCCTCGCTTAATAGGTTGTCAGTAATATCATCATGCAATTCAAAAAATCGTCGCAATTCATTATGTGCACCACGAATGTAGTGCCGTTATCAAAAAATATCTCTAAACATTTACCACGTCTAGCCCTGAAACGCCGTAGTGCTGCTAGAAAAAACTCTATTGTAAGGTCGCTCACAACTTTAAGGTGAATTGCTTTACTAGCCAAGCAAACGAAAAGTGAAATATACGCTTTAGTAGTTACGCCCCTTTCTGTCACGTAATAAAAGGGACCGGCATAATCGACACCAGAAATTAAAAAAGGTTGAAGTGAATTTAAACGATCAGATGAAAGGTTACCCATCAAATATTGTTCGGGTTTTGCGGTAAACCTAAAGCAACGAACACAGTCATGTACAACCTTTCTGTAGTGTACTTAGACTTATGATCAGTATTGTAAGGGTAGATTAAGTGTTCGCTTTTATGTACAATTATAACATTAAGAATAAAACCAGTCAAGTGGCTAGAACTGTTCATGTCCAGCTAATAAAGTAAAAAAGTAATGCTTTGATGGTAAAATTGCTGGGTGTTTCTTAAGATCAAAATCGGATTTTTTTAATCGTCCGACCAACACGAATTAATTTGGTGTTTTCATCATAAAATTGATTAAGTCCGAGTTGTTTACTTTTTTTGTTCATATTTAATAAGTTAAATAATTTTTCATAATCATCTGGGATGCATTCCATTTGAATTAATAATTTAAGTGACTCATTAACCTCCTCCAAAGTAAGAGGGCCTGTTTGGCGAGATTGTTTTTCCTTAGATAAGTTGTTTTTGAATCTTACCACATAAGCAAAAACTCTTTTAAGTTTAGTCAGTGAGGAATATTTAGAAATTTCGCGAAAGTTTGAAATAACAGCGTGAGCTGAAGTTGTTTTGGTAGAAAATTTAGAAGAATATTCCTTAAGATTGTGAGGACTAACGATATCTGCATCCCTTAAGTAAAAAAGGTCAATTGCAATCTGGAAGTTTGAGCCAAGAGAGACCGTGAAACCAAAGAGTTGAGTTTACTAAATTCGCAGTTGATATACCTCTTAACAGTAAATCTGCGGTCTGTCAGATGTATCAACATATTGTCAAGAATCTGATCTAGTCAATGTTTGAATCTGTGAGACTGGGTTTGCCACAAATGTCTTCAGTAAGTGAGGTAAAGTGTTAAACCAGGCAATTACAATTGTTGAGTCAGTTCAATAAGTAATGGTTTTGAAGGTAATATTTACTGAAGCAATAATGTCATGCCACAGAATTCGAGTCGTGGTATTGAAACATATTTTAATGGAGCTACTCTTGTTTCAGCGCAAAAGAGATTTAAATTATAACAATCAAAGGAATAGTTGCAACAAATGTAGGTACATGCACCATAAGCAGATTGTGATGCATCGAAATAACCGTGTAGCTCAATAGAAACTGGATTTATGCATAAAACCTGTCTGGATATTTTTAGGTAATTAATTTGCAACAGTTCAGAACGATAGTTTGACCAAAGTGTATGTAAGTTAGCAGGGATTGATTCATCCCATAAAAGCTTTAGTTTTTAAAGCTCCTGAAGAATAATTTTAGCAGTAATAGTGACAGATAAAAAAAGACCCAAAAGACAAAATCTGTCGTTTAGACATTTGTTTGTGGACTTCATTAGTAACGTTAATTGAGTATTGCAAGCAATCATCTATGGGGTTCCAAATTAAGCCGCCTAAAGTTTTGTGTTCTTGAGAGCCGATATGTAAAACAGCATTGTCAGCATCATTTAATGACTCATTATTTGATGTCCATTTCCTCAAGGGAAATCCGTATCTGAGAAGAAGCTAAGAAAGGACCATTTTCATTTGAAGAAGAGCATCAAGATTTTCAGATCCAGTTAGAAGATCGTCTACATAGAAATCATGGAGAATGATATTAGAAAGATTTGGAAACTCATTAATGTGTCTATGAGCGACTTCATGAAGAGATTTAATGGAAAGAACTGGTTACTAATGAAAGTTTGTAACTGGTTTCTTTTAAGTAGCGCCGTGTGAAAACGGCCTTAATGTGATTATTTACACGTAAAGATTTGTTTTCAAAACGTTTAGAAAGTACTTTCCAAGCAACATCGTAGTTATCGTCACATACTTGTAAGGATTTAATTGTGTCAGCAGCAGCACCTTAAATAATAAAACTTTTGCACTTTAATCAGTGTCGCGTTTTTATGAATAATGGAGTTAAAACTTCCCCGAAAAAATAACCATTGATCGAGAGACCCATCAAACGTAGGTAAATTCAATGAAGGTAGTTTTATGTTAGATAACTTAAAAGAAGTACTTGATGGAGAACCACCGATACTGCCTGATTTGTTTGATAAATTGTCTGATCTATGATCTTCGCGAGAATCTAAAAATTGTTTTACAGTAGAAGTTATTTTATAATATTTGAAGCTGTGTCTTTCAGGTTCTTAAACCGCGTCGTAATTTGTCTTAAAGTCAGGATCAGCAGTCTTAATAAGCAGTTTAACTTCATTGTATTGCATTAAAAGTTTCTCAACATCTCGTAAACGTCGAGCTAAGTCAACCAAATCAACAGATTCACTGTCTTTTACACTCTCAAAATGATTTATAAAGCGTGTAAGGGAACCTTTAATGATTGTACGTTTAACCTTGTTAGGATCAGCCATTGTAAAAAAGGGTAAAATAACCTCAAATCGGTAAAGTACTGCTAGAAAGCGTAAAGTTTTCAATTTTTTGTTTAAAATTAAAGTGTAAAATGTGAAACAATTTAGCCCAGTAAATAAGCCGGAAAATACTGTAAAATGTGGAAAAGTTGATAAACCGCTCCGATCTTAAAAAAAAAAAAATTGTACGTATTTTCTAGACCCTTGGGAAGATCTATCAGCACTAACATCTGTCTTGCAATAAAAAATAAAAAAATTATGGTAGTTTTCCCACCCCCAAATAATCTCCAATGGTAAAACTGATAAAAAATTTTAAAAATTCAAAATTTCACCTCGGAAATCTTCTCTCGGGGGTTTTCGGAGTAGCTGATTACGCATTCGCGATCAAAAATTGTGTGAGGGTGGTTGCACCCCATTAAAGCCGCCCCTAGGAGTTACAGAAACGAAAAAATTTTAAATATTCAAAATTTTACCTCGGAAATCGACTTTCTAGGGTTTTTGGGGCCGCTGATTACGAATCCGCGGTCAAAAATCAAGTCAGGGTGGTTGCACCCTATTAAAAAATCTACCCCTAAAAATTACAAAAATGGGGAAATTTTCAAAAATCAAAATTTTACCTCGGAAATCGTCTTTCGAGGGTTTTCGGGGTCGCTGATTACGAATCCGCGATACAAAATCGAGTAAGGGTGGTTTCACCCCAATAAAACCACCCCTGGGGGTTACAGAAATGGAGAAATTTTAAATTCAAAATTTTACCTCGGTAATCGTCTTTCACGGATTTTCGGGATGGCTGATTACGAATCTGAAGTCTAATTACTACAAACTTTCAATATAATATGCGCGCGCATTTTGGTTTTAAAGTAGTTAAATTATTGAAAAAATAAATTATAAATGTAATAAAATCGTTTTTCAACTCGTTTTTTATTTTAAAAAAACCCGTACCTACATAAAATAAGTTCACAATCTACAAATATTATAATATAACGAAAGACGCTGATTAGATATGCCTGTTCGTCATTCTTCATTTGTAAGCTCTATTCCGCTTCATGTAGCTTCTCCTTAAGCACGGCCGGATTTAACTTTTTGCCGCCCATAGGCTAATATATTTTTGCCGCCCTAATACGTCAATAATTTTTGGATATTAAAACGAAAAATTTAGCATTAAAAGAATGTTAACTTTACTAGTAATTCTTATGAAAATTTAATAAACATATTTAACAAAAGTAAATCATACAGAAAATTAAATAACAATTCTTTAAAACAACCAAATTTCATATTATAAAAACAAAATATGTATTATTTAATTATAAGCAAAACTCTATACTAACATTTTTCTTTGAACCTTTTTTCTGCAAAATCATTAATTATATCATTAAAATTTACGATTACATTTTTTTGAAAATTAATCGTAAATTTGCCGCCCTAGGCTTCAGCCCATTCAGCATTTGTGTAAATCCACCCCTGTCCTTAAGACCACGCCACCGATGAAAAAAGGCATACTATGATTTCGCGGGAAAGTATAAAAGTAGTTGCAAGTATGCATATAGCTCTCCTTTTATAAGCAAAATCTACGTTACTGACTGCAGAGGATGGTAAACAGATGAAGAGGGAATTTTAAAACATAAATATTGATTTTTTAAGGCGAAAATCCCTTAAAAGTGGAATCCAACAGTTTACAAACGAATCAGCTATCGACAACTTTACGGTAGAATAATATTGCGCCATTGCACTAGACGTTTAGACTTTTGTAATTGAATTTTAGATTATTGACCAGCGACCCCAAAAACCTCCAAGAGCCAATCCCGAGGTAAAATTTTGAATTTTCAAAATTTCCCCATTTCTGTAACTTTTCGTGGTGGTTTTGATGGGGTGCAACCACCTCACGATTTTTGACTGCGGATTTTTAATCGGCGACCCCGGAAACCCCCGAGAGCCAATCCCGAGGTAAAAATTTTGAATTTTCAAAATTTTTCCATTTCTGTCACATTAAGCGGTAGTTTTAATTGAGGGCAACCACCCTCACATGATTTTGGTACCTAAAACCCCCGAGAGCTAATCCCAAAGTGAAATTTTGAATTTTTAAAATTTCTTCATTTCTGTCACACCTAAGGGTGGTTTTGATGGGGCGCAACCACTCTTACATGAGTTTTGGCCGCGGATTCGCAACCAGCGACCCCGAAAAACCCCGGGAGACGATTTCCGAAGTGAAATTTTGAATTTTTAAAATTTCTTCATTTGTCACTCCTAGGGGTGGTTTTAATGAGCTCCAAATACCCTCACACGTTTTTTGACCGCGGATTCGTAATCAGCGACCCCAAAAACCCCCGAGAGGCGATTTCCGAGGTGAAATTTTGAATTTTAAATTTTTTTATCGGTTTTACTAGTGAAGATTATTTGGGAGTGGGAAAACTACCCTTTTTTTCATTTTTCATTGCAAGGCAGATGTTATTGGTAATGAATGTTCCTTAGGGTCTACAGAACATGTAAAAACATAAAATTTTCAAATCGGAGCTTGTTATCAACTTTTCCACATTTTCCGGCTTATTTGCTAGGCTAATTATCAAAAGTGTATAAAACTAGCAAATGTATAGTAATCATTAAAAAATTCGTAAAACATAAAATAGAAAAGTAATTTGATAAGCTCAGAAAGGTTGCAACTTTTACCTCTACTTTTATGTTTTTCAGAACGTTTTGACCAATAAACAAACGTTTGAAAGTATACTTGAGGGAGTTTTTTTTTTGGGGCTCTGATTACGAATCTGAAAAAATATTTTTTCGGCAACGTTTCGTTTTCGAGATATTCATCATCAAAGTTGAAAATCAAACTAACCTTATTTACACTATTCCTCCTTCTTTTTGCACAGAATTCTTGAATTTTACACTAAATTGGCACATAATATTTTAAAAACACCTTTTAAAAAGTTGTTTTTATATCTATTTTACACCTTTTTTCCATTTAATTGCAAACCTCCACTTTCACACGTCGGATCGTGGCCGCAACCATGTATACACTAGGAAATCATGGCCGCCCGCTTGAAAGTGAAGCTTCGCAATTTAATGGAAAAAAGTGTAAAATAAATAAAAAATTAAGGTTTTAAAGGGTGTTTATAAAATATTGTGTGCCACTTTATATAAAAATCAAGAATTCTGTACAAAAAGAAGGAATATAGTGAAAATAAGGTTAGTTTGATTTTCAACTTTGATGATGAATATCTCGAAAACGAAACGTTGCCGAAAAAATATTTGGTAACAATTGCATATACGGTTTGCTGCTATTTTTGGATTTTATGAATTTTTTTTAATAAAATTACATTTAAGTATCCTTTGGGATAGCAAATATACTACCGGAGAAGAGAAATTGTGTTTAATTTTTGTTTTTTCAACCAAATAAACTTACTGGATCTTGGAGTGAATTTGAGTGCTGGGCGGGGTAAAAACGTATAAATTGATAATTATTTAGTTAAACATAACACACAGAAACAAAAATCTATTGACAAAATACGCAGAAAATCGGGAAAAACAACTTTTAATTTAAGTTTAAAAAAATAAGGTTAGAAATAAATCTAATATCTGATAACACATTCTTTCTACATTGTCAAATTCAAAATAAGTATCAACAGTGTTGCCGGACTTAATAATTTTCGGCCATCAAATTTTGATATTCTGGTTCTGTCCAAAATATAATTGGGATAAATAAAAAGCTGCTTTGCTTACCAAAACTAACCATGACCGACTAGGGGCTCTTGAATTTGTCTAAACAGTTGATCATGGTTAATTTTGGTTAGTTAAAGCAGCTTTTTATTTTTTCCAATTATATTTCAGACGTGAAAATGCGGGAACGTATTCGAAAAGACCCTGATTTGGCAACACTGCACGCTGACGTTCCTTGTCATAATGGGGAGTTTTCGCATTATATGGAGAAAATCAATGGTAATTTTAAATTTTCAAATTAAAATAAAAAATATTAAAACACATAATTTCTCTTCTCCGGTAGTATATTTGCAATCCCTAAGGACACTGGAATATGACTATATAAAAATTTTACCATATAATCCAAAAATAGAAGAAAACCGTATATGCAATAATTACCAAATTTTTTTAGATTCGTAATCAGCGCCCCAAAAAACCCCCGTATACCAAATTTGGTCAAAATCGGAGAGGAGGCAACTTTCGAGACAATTACCCAGTAAACGTACTAAAAACGACAGTAAATATGCTTAGCTTTAGTAAAACCCACAAACGTAAAAAGTATCTAGAATGTTTTGCAATACAATAGTCAAAAGTGTATAAAACTAGCAAATGTAGGCGTAAATGTAGTTAAAACAACAGTAAATTTGCTGTTTTGTAAAAATGCAAGAAAAAATCACAAACGTAAGAAATACCTATGTATGTAGAATGTTTTGCAACAGAATAGTCAAAAGTGTATAAACCTAGCAAATGTAGGGGTAAATGTAGTAAAAAAACAGTAAATCTGCTTGAGTTTGTTTTTATCAAAATGCAAGTAATAACCCACAAACGTAAAAAATATGTAGAATGTTTTGCAAAACAAAGGTCAAAAAGTGCAGTTAATTTGCTTAGTTTTAGTAAAAGAACATTTCTGTAAAAAAAATTGTAAAATGTTTTGCAAAACTTTACAGTAAATCAAGTAAAAACGGTTACAAATCACCAATAAAACGTGTAAGTAGGCATAAAATGTTTAATATTTGAGGTAGTAGAAAAATAAAACACAAATAGAAACCTTTATTGTCAAGGATGGGCAGTGTTACCAACTCTACCAATTTTTAGGTAGATCTACCTACTTTTAACTTTTTCTACAAACCTACTACCCTGGATGAAAAATCTACCAACTTTTTTAATTTTTCAAAAATTTGATTTTATTTTTTTAAAATGAATATATTAATACCTTTACTCCCCAAATTATTTTTTTTAACTCTTTGGGGAATTTTTGAATTTTAAACTAACTAGAAAGAGGGCGTTGCTGTACATAACCTTCAAACTTCAAACCGTCCGTCTTCCGTTCTTCCGTCATTTTATTATTTACGTATATTCAAAATGATTGAGAGTGACAATGAATCCGAAAAAAAAATTGTATTTTATTGTTTGGTTGATATCCAAAAAACCTTTGAATAAATAGCTCATAAAATAATCCACCAATCACTTTATGCAGTCAATTATTTGATTTGATTTTTATTCTGAAAATTGACAATTTGGTTTTTTCTTATTGGTTTCTTAAAAATAGTCAGTAAAATAATTTATTTTAATTAAAACAGTTAATTATAGATTTATATTACAGTGCAGATTCTTTATAAGCCCAGGGTTAGCAACCCTGGAGAGTGGGATTATAGTACCATGGCCGCCAAATTATAGTACATTTGAAAAAAATGTAGAGAAAATAATCGTTTATGGTATTATGGGGCCAAGGGTAAAGTTTACCACCCTTGTTCTGGGGCCACTTTTTGAGCCAAACAGCCATGAGAGATGTTGCTTCTTACCTCTACTCTCTATATTTTATTGGGAGTGTTCAGTAGTTTGCAGTAATTGATGTGTTGTACGCTAGAGGAAAGAGGAGCTATATTGAAATGTAAAATACTTACTTTTTTAAATACAGAGGGTTTGTTAAATAATTCGTATTTTGTGTTACATAACAAAGAATGATATGGGCAGCCTAGGATTATTTAAAACTTCTTAACAAAAACATGTATAAACATAAACAATAAATAATTTCAAAACAGTTTTTAAGTTTTTTTAATTTAAAAAACCTACTAAATTAAGGTGGTAGATCTACCGATTTTTCATTTTGGATACTACCAATTTCTACCGATTTTTGGCACATATTCTACTAATTTTCTAAAATTTGGGTTGGCAACACTGAGGATGGGTAAAAAATGGAACGGACTGACCTGTATTTAGCTGTAGACCGCTCCAGTAAACCGCAAATTGTAAGCTCGTTGAAGAAGCTGCCCAATTATCTCGCAGATCTCCACGTAGAAATAACAGATTCCGCGCCAAGCTGCGTTGAATCGCTGTTGGAACTGGAGCACGTCAGCACGTGCTGCGCTGCTGCTAGACTTTTAAGAGGTAAGCCGGTGAGCGGTGTGATGGCGGCGTGTCTTGATCCGTGAAAAATGGAAAGTTGCTTGTTGTATTTGCTGGTTTTTCATCAAAATATGTGTGCCGAAGGACCGATATGTTGTGTATGAAGTAAAAGATTTTGAGAATTTCACGTCAAGATGTTTATTTCAATTAGAATACAAAATTAAACTAAAAATTGTTTGTAAAAGTTCGGAACCGATGTTAACACTATGGAGCACAGAATAAAAAAGGGTTAGCTGCAGCGATGCCACCGGCCAGTAAAGGAATTATGGAACCGCGTTGCCAAAATTATCAATTTTTATTTAAAATTATGTTACAAATTCTTTTTTTTAGACAAAAGATACACATATATACAAACTATTTTTAAGTTTTTTAATGTAAATATCTAAAAAAAGGAGCATTTGAAAAAATCAAACAAATTATTAAATAATACTTCATTTTATACTTATATTTTTAAATATTTTGTAATACCTACATAGGATATATAAAGAAAATAATGTACTCATACAAGATCCCTACATAGGTAAATACATACATATGAACATATACAAAAAACATTTAAAAACAAACAAAACAAAAACATACATATAAAAAAACAAATCAAAAACATAAAAAAACATTAATCAAGGTCAAAATGGATATCAACTGATTTACATAGATGGCGGTGGCGGTAGCTTTGATGCAGAGAAATAATAAAGTGACCAGATTTTTTTTAAGCCAATGGGGGACGGGGAGAAAAAATGCAAAAAAATATTAAAAAAAAAAATGTTTATTGAATACCTACTTATTAAAGATATTTTTCAGATTTATGAACATTTTTTAAAAAGTCTGTATCATCAATTATTCTCTCATAAAATTGTTGACAAGTTTTATCGACATTAAATTTAACCATTAATATAGCTTTTAAAGTGTCAACACCTAATTGTGATTTTTCAGTGGTCCAAGTTTTGTTAACATCGGTAAAAATCCTTTCTGTAACTGCATTGGTTCCAGGAAGACAGAGACAATATTCAACAATTTTTGTTATATTATTAACGGGAATATTAGCTTGTGCAAAGTGGTTGAAAACTTCCACCCATTTCAATGAAACTTCCAACTTTATTTTGGACCATTCAAAAATCTTTTCCGCATTTACATATTTTTTTATAAGGGTCACTTCATCAAATAGTTTATCTTCAATTATATTAACATTTGGTACATTAGTAGAAACCGTTTCAAAAGACTGTTGAACTTCACTCCACTGAATTTGAGTATTCAAAAGAATCCATTTAAAGTTCTCAGCAACATGAAATTGTTCACTCCATGATTCTAAATAACTAACAATGTTTCGATAAAATAGTTTAACATCAATAGCAAACTTTTTCTCGTCTATATCTCCAGATTCGGACAAATTTCTCAAATCTTTTCTAATGCTAAGGGGAATGTATTCTTCTTTAAGTTTTTCTTTTTAAAGTATTATAAGACCATTGATTTCTTGCGCCACTTCCATTAGACAAATTTTATTGCCTTCTATGTTTTTTATTAAATTTTCAGTAATAGAACTTTGACCATGAATAAATTTGAGCCAAAGCTCTGATGCATTATTTTTAAAAAAATGCTCAATTGCAGTAGGGCATTTTTCAGTTGACAAAAAAAAACTTTTTAAAGGTTCATACAACTTTAGAATTCTTTCAATGGCTGGAAGAAGCGCAAGCCATCTGGTTTTGCTATATCCTAGAAGTTTCTTATACTCTACCTCAGATTCTTCACAAAATTGTTGTAATGTTTGTACTCTCACAGTATATATATATAAAAATATGAGTATATTTTTATTACGATACTTTCTAAATCTACTGGTAAAGATCTGCTGCTGTTTGAAATGCATTATGTACAATATAAGCAGCACATCCAACGCCAACAATATTATGTGGGAGCTCACTATTTATTTTGGAAAAAACATTATTTTTGCCTAGCCTTTTTTGGCCGCCAAAATTAACATTAGCATTATCAGCGCAAAATCCAATCATTTTGTTACAAAGATTATTATTTTTAATAATTGCCATTAAGTAATCTACAATTATGTCAGATGTTTCTCCAGGTAAATTAGCAAATTCTAAAATACGAACCTGTACTCCAAATTTCGCATTAAAAAACCTATCACTGGATATAACTTAATGTCTTTGTGATTTGATGCATCAGTAAACAAAGTTACAAAATTTGTATTGTCTAAATCCATAATAAGTTCTTTGATTACCTGGGGGGCTATAACTTTTTTTATTATTGCTTCAGTTTTTGTTCTTTTGCAGGTGAATTTTTTGTCAAATAATTTTTGAATAAGTCCAGATGTACAGTCCATGGATCTAAAACTTTGGTTGTGTTTTATAGTATGATAAGCAAATACAGCTTCAGAGGCCGCCAATTTTTTTCCTTCGGAACCAAACCCAACTTTCTTAAAAAAATCCACTACTTTACTACTGGATGCTGCACTTGTTAAGAACTGCTTATGCTTCTCGCCGTCAATATGTCGTGTGATATTATATTTTCCTCCACTGGCAATGGAGAACTGTCCATTACAGACTTTTGTGGATTCAATCTTGGTTTTCTTTATAAATGGAAACTGTGTTTGCAATTCGTCGTTGAAATTACACGCCCGTTTATTTTTGTTCTTTGCTGACATGATTATCAGACAGAAGAAGATAAACTTTAAACTTTTAAAAATCAAAAATCACACAACACAACATATTAGAATTACTACAGTGAAATCAAAAATCAATATCTTCTGATAATGATAATGGAAATCAATAATAACATTCCATTCGTAATTACTGAAACTGTCAACAGTGTCAACTGTCAATAGGCCTTTTCATCATGTGACAAGCGCAAGCGCAGTCGCCATGTTGAAATGGCGGCAATTTAAAAGTTTCGTACTGTTTTGATCGACAATGGCTGGGAATGCAGTATTATCTCCCCAATTAAATCATTTACTGGAAAATATCGTTGATGGTGCTTCACTGATTTATAATTCAGTTGAAGCCCATAATTGTACGCAATTAAAAAGGTAGCTTAAATGTCATGGACGTCTTTAAAAAGGAAAAAGAAGTGAGCTGATTGAGAGGTTAGGCATCATTACTTCTTTACTATATAAAAAGTATCTATAATTTTATTCTAATTAGGCCTACCACATATATACAATTGTTATATTAATTAAATTGTATTGTATTTAAATGATTTATAGCGTGTATCACTCTTACATACTCCATAACAACACCGCTTCTTCGTTCCTTTTCGTACTGATATCATTATAATAATCGATTAAAAAAATCTATTTGCTAATTAAGGCACTTTTTTCTTTATTTTCGTATTTCTTTTTTTCAATAACTATGCTTTCTTTAGTATTTTTTTATTTTAATTATGTGTTTACAAGCCCTTTTACATGCTTGTTTACAAAAAACAGTACGAAAAAAATGGCGGATACTGACGCATGCGCACAAAAACAAATTGTGATGAAAAGGCCTATAGAATACTATTCCGATTCGCTCGGTGCGCGTTCTGATAGGCATGTTCTTGGGTATCGATCACGCAAGATAAGATATCGATATCTACGTAGAAAATTCAGATGGCCGATGGCCCGTAAAATTAGGTAGAGTTTTTATAATCTGACAATGGGGGACGATATGGGGGACATACTTTAATGGGGGGCAATTGTCCTAAATGGGGGCTTGTCCCCCTCAATGGGGGACGAATGGTCACTTTAAGAAATAACCAACTGATAGAGGTCAGCACTAATAAAAAATGTTATTCTTTTTGTTACGTTGCGTTGGTTGCAGACAATTAAAACCAATAATTTAAAAAACATTCTTATAGAGGGACTCAAAAATATGTTACAATTATCAATTATGTTACACATTTTTATTGGGTGTACATTTAGTAAAAAATATGGTACAATCTGATAATTATGTTACAAGTGGCAACGCTGGTTAGCTGTCTGTGGAGTAGTTCTCGACTCTCCCAGTGAGTCGCTTGGATGGCGCTGCATGCGGTTAACTTGAAACAGCTGTGGACTGGACCGTACTAGGTAGATTTGCGTTACCGTTTGTACGAAAAGGCCTGAAGAATCCTATGTTCAAAGTTGTTTCTCTCCTGGACTGCAATTCGGTGGTATGAGGCGGTGTTTCTTTGAAAGTCAGGACCGACTTTGCTTCCCTACAAGGAGGGCACCCTAATAACAACAGTTACATAGAGAATGTTTGGAACAACATATTTTACCTTATTTTCCCTTTATAGGGAATTTTTTTTGTTCAAATGCAAGATAATGCTCGGCTGCACAAAGCCAGAACTACTAGGCAATACCTCAACGATGTTGGTATTCTAGTCCTAAACTGGCAGCCAAGTAGTTCGGATCAACCTGATACATAATATGTGGGACAAATAATAAAAAACGGTTAGGCAGAACTATGGATAATTTAAAATGTAGCTGCGTTGGAACTAGACGTGCCTGTTTCAACGAAGCCACATTTTAAATTCTTTATAGTTATTTGCTCCAAAGTATCCCTGGACGCAGCTGCCAGTTTGATTTAGTCTATGCCAGAAGGGATGAAAGCTGTTATTTAAGTCCGGGGAGCAAAATACTCGATACTAGGTTCTAATATATCCACTGTAATTTTTTTAATTAAATTGTTTAAGGTTATAACTAGCTTGTGTTTTTTAAAAATGCGTTATTTTTTAGAGAATGTAATTAAATGATAAAAAGAACTGTAGAATAATGGCAAAATCTGCGATAAGAAATCATTCAGTAGTAAAATTTTTCCACAGGGTGTTCATAATTTAGGTTAAAATGCAACTTTCATTTATAACCGGTTATAGCAATAAATCTTTTCGAACTTTTTGCAAAATCGTCACCAGGTAATGATAACAATGAAAGTACCAAAAAATTATCGAAATGGATGCAAAGGATGAACAGTTGGTTAAGATTGAATTTAAATATAATTTTGTTTGCCGATTAATTTTGTCATGACAGTGTATTTTTTACTGAGCTAGATTATACAAAAAAGTTTTCAATAAAAAATTATTACCGGTTTAAAAAAAACTCAAACAGGAAAAGTAACAGCCTATTTTAAAGAAGCAACATTTTACTTTTTTTAATATATCTTAAAAACCGAAAATCCTAAAACAGTGCCGTGAAAAGGGGTAAGTTACAAAAAAAAAACAAATAAACTCTCATAAACTCATTCTATTTAACTATACTCTTATCTTATGTAGTTTTCAAGAATCCAAGATATACATCACCATTTGGCGACACTGTATAGAGGTGTTTTATAATCCTTATTGATTGAAATTTGCCGTGCCTAATAAACGCTTGTTTTGAGTTTTATCACTTTTATACATTAAAATAGCACTTAAATACATAAAATTCATCTTTATGACGGTGTTATATAACAGACATTATAATAGAACGATCCCTCTATGTAACAAAATTTCCGAATGCTTTATTACAGAAAATTACGAAATTTTAACGTTACAAAACAATGAATTTTAATAAATTCAATGAAATAAAAGCATATAATATATAATGTTCATAAGCGGGTATTAAAGGTATAAAAAAGTGAAATATTTACAAAGTGGTAACAGGTTAACAACAATGTGGCGCAACGAAAACGAAACATAGCTACTGTGGGCAAATCCTTAATTTTTTTTTTTTTAATGGAGACACTTAATAATCGTAATGTTACCTTTATACTTGCAACCACTCAGCAGGCAATGACATAACCCTCAAAATCTCAAATTGAAAGAATGGTTGAGGGATACCTCATTTTAAAGGCCTTTTAATTTCCTTTACGACGATCTTAACACAAGGTACTAGTGATGAGCAAAGCAAGACCAAGACCAAGAGCGGGCTAGTCTTGGTCTTGGTCTTGAAAGCCTGGTCTTGGTCTTGCAAGCCAAAGGAAGGTCTTGGTTTTGCACCACCCGGTCTTGGTGTTGGTCTTGGTCTTGCTGCAAGAGTCTTGCTGGTTTTGTTTTTTTTTGGTAGTGATAATTTAAACTAAGTAATCTTGAATAAAATAATTTTTCTAATACTTAAATTAAAATAATGATGGAAACTATATTTTTTGCATTATAATATTAAAATATACCAATTTTAACCTTACAGGTACATTTGAATTATTTGATTAAAAAGCATATTTTAAATGTAGGGTTTATTTATTTATAGCGCTCCATTTTTAGTTGAATTGAGACACAACCTGCTTTTATACATTTAGTGGTACATAGAAACATTTTAGTAATAAGAATTATTAAAATTTTCTTTAAAAAACATATAAAATTGAAACAAATACAAAACTGTGTACTGTGTGAGCAGAAAAAAAAACTTTTAATTTTAACCAAATCTGAAATTTCCGTAAAAATGATATTATGTAAACATTGGTGTCTGATTAAAAAAAAAGTTATATTGGAATATTTTCAGTTCATATAAACTTTTTATTTTTAAACAGGCAAATATTTGCAATACAAATACTTTATAAACATTTACCAAATACAAGGTGGTTTAATAGTGTGACAAAGCTCGATATCTCCAAAACCGTTCATGATTGTGAAAAACTAAACATACAGAAATTATAGAAAAAAGGGCGTAAAATGAGAAATTATTTGCTATTCCAGAATTTTCCGAACAACTGCCACTCAAGAAAACTTCCTTATTTTTAGCTTTTAACCTAAAATAAAAAAATTTATGGCGAAAAATTTATTTAAAAAAATCACCCCCTGTATGTTATGCTGGAAATTGTTTAACCGTCAGATAGGAACAATGTTAACGTAGATAAAATATCATTCTTGGTTTTGACAAAAATGACATTATTAATATTCTAGTGGCATTGTTTTGACTTTTTCGTCTAAATCGAAAGTGATATTTAAAATCTCTTTTACAAAAAGTATCCCTATATGACATGAAAAATATATGTTTTATTAATCTATCTCTTTTACATTTATATCTTAGTTTTAAGAAGCAATCTAATGGTGCCACTTTTTATAGTAAGAAACAAAAATGTTATTCTGGATTTTGGAAATTTTTGATCCACCCTGTAAGTGGCATCACTAGATAGCTAATTTAAAAAAAGAACATTAGGAGTATAAAAGTTATTTTTATCTTTATAACTTTTGTACCTCCAGCTTTTCTCTGTCGTGGACGGTTTCGGAGATATCGAGCTTTCTCGGACCATTGGGTCACCATCTTATTCTTATTATTGTTAAAACATGTTATTGAATTTACTTGTTATCGTTGTTAGAGAACTATATTAAACAACAAAGTGATCAAATAAAATTAAAAATAATAAATAAATAAATTATATCATTAAATAATCGCCTTTTTGGCAATTCTCGACACATTTTTTGTCATGTCTGTATGAAATACCTCTGTATATTGAATTTAAAAATTAAATATTATAATATCAAAAAAAAAAAGACGCAGTAGTGCAAGAGTCTTGCAGGTCGGTCTTGGTCTTGCGTAGTCTTGCACTTCTCGGTCTTGGTCTTGTATAACCCGGTCTTGGTCTTGATCTTGCAGGCGAAAAGGTGGTCTTGGTGTTGGTCTTGCTGAAAGACCAAGACCAAGACCGGTCTCGCTCATTACTACAAGGTACTCTAAGTACCCTATGTTGTACTGTAAGTTAATAGTTTTAAAAATTTTTGGATTTAAAGTGTAAACATTTATTTAAAGTAAATATTTAATTGGAGACCACTGAAAGTTTATTTAAAACGATATTTTCAAAAATCATTCTTTACAAAGAAAATATATTTCTTTACATTTGTGGGTTTTTACGTTTTACTAACTAAGCAATTAACTGTTCTTTTTACTACTTTTACCCCGTACATATATAATTTTGTTTGCCGATTAATTTTGCCATGCCAGTGTATTTTTTACTGAGCTATATATTATAAAAAAAGTTTTCAAAAAATTTTCACCGGTTTAAAAAAAACTGATTTTTTGTGACAAAAAGAACATACGTTACCTTTGTTACGTTAATATTTTAAAAAACCTAATCTAAATTTGGTTATTTTTCGGAAAATATTTTTGCGGTTGATACTTTGTGCTTTATTATTATAAACAACAGTATTTATCGTGGTTAAAATAAATTATTATTTTTAATAAAAAGCAGTTTTAAGTAAATATATAACGTTTTGTTTTTTAGTAATATATAAAAAACACAGTTTTTAAATGTTTGAATTTATTTTTTTGAAATACCCTAATAGTTTGTACATAGTAATGCTAAAGCGACCAAAATTAAATAAGTCAACAATTTAAGTTGGCAATATTAGTGCACATGCGCTCCCAACAATGCTTCTTACAATAATTTGAGAACTAAAACGTATTGCTAATTCAAATGCATATACACTCAAAAAATGACAGATGGAATGTGCGCATGTAAAGCTCGCACAGCGCTCAGTGTTAATAGTCAAAACCAAATGTAGTGCTGGCATCACAAATTTGCTGAGGCTAAAGAGTGCCACACTCCCATTTGGTAATCGTTTTTCAGCGCTGTAATTTAAAAATAAAAGCTACCTTTTAGCCATCTAACGCTGCTAGGCATCGTAAAGATCAGTAAGAAATGTCATTCGAGCGATCATGACGTTATTAACAGCATTTTAATGGCGGCCACAAACTGAACGAAGAAGAAGCTCAATGCGTTGAACTTGTGACGGAAGTAAAACGAGATAGCAATAGAGGCTGCTCTCTCGCACCTTGCAAGATATTAATTGACGCGCGAAAGGATGCCAGCCAATTATGTGCAAGGAGCGAGAGAAATAACAATAGTATCCTTTATCGCTATCTCTTTCTACTTCCATCATGACACCTTCTGCACTAGTATATACT
The DNA here is from genome assembly GCA_019359885.1 of Listronotus oregonensis. Lineage (NCBI taxonomy): Eukaryota > Metazoa > Arthropoda > Insecta > Coleoptera > Curculionidae > Listronotus > Listronotus oregonensis. Next base: position 61,258 of record JAHBCN010002309.1, read on the forward strand.
CTAAGGTCGTATGGCCATAATTCAACGGATGACACTAGTAACTTTGACAAGTGAAAAGTGATGTTTTTTCTTGTTGAATGATATATATATATATATATATATATATATATATATATATATATATATATATATATATATATATATATATATATATATATATATATATATATATATATATATATATATATATATAATTTTGGGGCAGTTTTAAGCTACCAAAATAATGCCGTCGGCATAAAAGCGCGGCAAGCTTATGAGACTTGATAAGCGGCTATGTGGCTTAAATACAACTTAAATTTTTTCTTTAAGATCAAATTATCGTTGAGCTTAAAACGTGCAAATTATTTATAAGGTAATAAAACAGGTATTTTTTTTACAGGCATATCGCCGATTTTAATCATATTTGGCACCAAGAAGTTTTTGGTGGTGATGATCACAAATCTAAGGTCAACTAGTTACACCAAAACTAATTGGTTTTACGATGTACACTCCTTATTTTACAAAAAAACTACTTTTTACAAATATTACACAAAAAAGGGTTTTATTATTTTTTTTAATTTAATAAAATTTAAATTATGTTTGACTTGTTTAGAATACAAAAAGATATTTTAATTTCTTTTATTAAAATTAATGACTAAATAATCTTAAAAATACGTTTATTTTATAAAATAATAATGGTTACGTTCACATTATAAGGTTATCATTAACCTTGAATTAAATACCATAGAAACGACAAAATACCGAAACTTGATTGGTTAACCCAAGGTTGATAATAACCACATATTGTGAAGGTGGGCCTTAATGGTGTATCAGAAATCTATTTAGCTTAGGTGTAAATAGTTTTAAAAAGAAATAATTTTAGGCAAAAAATATTGTGGTGTTTTGACTTAAAAATTGGGTGTTTCTGCAAAAAACTAAATTTAAATTCGAGATGAGAGTCCCAAAAGACTACCGTATGCTAAATTTAATTAAAATCTGCGATGGGCCCGGTAAGTAAAATATCGAAAAACAGTACTCAATACCTAACCCGGTTGTTTGTAGTCAATTTTATAGACAACAAAATCAAACTACAAATAGAATATATCAAAACTACTGTTTAAGTACTACTAAAATAACTTAGAACATTTAATTCAACAAAAACCGTTACTTAGCATATTGTCTTTAGAAATGAAATCGATACAAAATGTTAAACACGGTCCTCTTCATTGGTTTAATGCCATCTGTAAAATCTTAAGGTGGCTCCAGACCAAACGCGCTGCACTACGCCGCGCGGTTCAAGTCAGCTCAGCGCGACACAGCGCTGTGGGTCTGTACGATAACCTGCGCTGATTCATGCCGTTTTGCGCTACCCTGTACAAGGGCGAACACGATCCGGCAAGTGTCGGTACATCAAAGAAAAGCGAATGTTTCTGCGCGTTTCGTTTGGACAGGAAAACATTTATCCTGTTGATTTGACTGTTTTTAAGTTTCAAGGTAAATTAAAAAAATATTTTTACATTTGAATGGACACATGAGGCTATTGAAAAATTGAGTAAACTCTATAGTCAAAAATCGGAATTGTAGATCCCAAAAGTAATAACTATCACATAAAAAATAAAAAGCATGATGCTTGGACTAATATTTCTTCCGAAAAGGGAATAGATGACGACGCCGTAAAATCGAAAATTACTTCTTTATTGTCTTCGCATAGAAGAAAAAAATACTATAAACTGATCCATTTTTAAGCATCGGTGGTACCCAAAGCCGACGTTGTTTGTTTCGTCTTCTTTTATTTAAATGATTGGTAATAATGACAGCAGCAGCAATTTTAAGTTTTTGAAATACTCCATATCTTATGGAATCCGCACGTTTTGACGCGGTGTTTTTTGGCACAGAATAGCGCAGAGGGGAGCAGCGCGTTTGGTCTGGAGCCACCTTTACTACTTTACTACGCACGTACACAAGCCAACTGTCCGTTGTCCGCAAAAGGGTTATTATAATTTTTCTCTGTATTATTCCATTTAAGTTTTCAAATAATTGGCTTCGTATTGGTCAGTCTCAAAAAGTTATGTGCAGGTCCCGCTCTAGCCTTTCGACCTTCCTGGGCAAAAATAAGAATTTCCGCCGCAGAAATTGATTTGGAGGAAAAGGAAAGGGGAATATTGAATAGAATTAAGTTAAAAATTAAATAAGATTAATAAAGATAAAATTAATGTTTTTTAATACTTTAGCTTTAACATTTTGAAACCCAACTAAAGAAATTATATGTTAACCTTTAGATTATATAGGTATATTTTAACGAATAATAGCTGTCATATTTAAGAATGATGGCATTTTAACCTGTGCGTGTTTCCAAATTATTCCCCATACGCCTGGTTGCTGACGGTTCTCACCTAATCAATTAGTTGAAAGTCTTTATTCCTTTGTCTAAATAAACCATATAGGTGTTACACAATCAACATTATTTTTAAACAATCAGTAGACCGACTATGGTGATTTTTATAGAATTACTTTGTGTAGTAAAGAACAGTGAATGCCTGAAGTAAAGTAAGAGGCAGTTAAAAAAAACTACTAACACCAGAAACTACCTACATGTCATTTACTTAAGTTACGTAAAAGATGACAAAAAGGGTAGTTATGAACTGTATAGGAATAGGATGCAAGTAGTCCGGAATGTAAATCATTTAAAAGCTGCTATAAGAGTAGTTTTAATAACATATATTTTAGAGCCGATGCACAAAAACTTACAATTCTATATTTAAAATACGATTAACTTTAATAAATCCCATAATAATTTCTATTTCTATTTTAAATTTTGCCAATCAAGAAGCAGCTTTTATGGGGGGAGCAAAGCCAGGACGCTTATTTATTTCAGATATTATTAGCCTGTATATACAGGGTGTAAAAAGTATAATGCTCTAAATTTTAATGGGCGAGAGTAGAGCTCAAAAAAGTCAAAAAAGCCAAGAACATATGGGTCAAAAATTTGGGAACACCGCGCCTGTTTCATCGAATGCGAGTCTACCGTCGATCGTTTTTTGCGATCTTTTGTATATTTACTTTTTTTAAGGAGTTGTTCATTTACATACAAATAATAAAAATTGCTTCTTGCAATTTATTTTAATATTTAATTTGAAATTAAATTTAAGTAAAATACAACAAATAATTATTGTTTGGTTTTTATTTGTTATTAAAAAATAGTTGTACTTACCAAAAGAATAGGCTAAATATCTATTTTAAAAACACAATATATTATGTTTTAAAACAGCACTTTTTTATTTTGCTTAAAGAATAAGATTTCTCGGTTGCACACATTCCTTTTTTAAAAATCTGATGCATTTGCACTACGTATGTGGTAAATTTAAATCTTATCGGCATATGTTCCCGATTTAAAAACAAACAAAAATATCGCTGCCGGGCCGGTGAGCAATATCTACAACTGACTTCAGGAACAAGGATTCTAGGTGGGCTCTGTTGATGCCAATTGTTTTTTAACTGGGAAAAAATTATTTATAGATTTTTTTTATTTGTAAATTGAAACTTAGTTCTACTGATAATTGATTAAGACGAAAGTTTCCAATTCTTAAGATTTTCAGAAATAATTGCTTCTAAAGTTCTAACTTTGACATCGTTTAAACAAAAATCTGTCAAATTTAGACACATATGTCATATAAACTTTTTAACTTGTTTTGAGCTCCACTATCGCCCATTTAAACCGTAGCATCATACTTTTACACCCTGTATAGTAAAGTTTATTCTCTTGAGCACAACATACCCCAACGTTAAGCCTTTCTTGTTGAAATTAGTGCATATCCTCGTGTCATCCACACACTATTATCTCGATTTTCCTCTGACTTAAAAAAAACAATTTGTGAATCTGTAAAAATAAATAATTAATATACATTATAAAGTTTTGATAAATTGTGTAAAATAAAGCCAGAAAAAACGCCGATGTAAAAATGAAATGGCATATTTAACACTAAAAACGGTAAGAAAGGTGTATGTTCGCTTCACCCAGTCTTCAATATTGCCTCAACCCAGTTACTTTTACCATTCTAAATGCCTCTAATTTGGTTTGTTTAACTTATAAATCTACCTATAAGGCATTAAAATAAAGCAAGATTATTTAAATTTAATGACATTTTTTAAATGAACTTCGTCTTTTAAAAACTTCTTTACTAAGGATTTTTATTACTGTATTTTGATGAGATTTGTTACGTCGTCAGATGCATGTTAATTTTAAAACATTTTTTTAGGCTAAGATTTATTTAAAAAAATAGTAAATAACTCTAAAGAAAAAAGTGCAGATATAAAGCAAGTATGGTACACTAAATACTCAGCATTAAGCAATAAAATCTCTAAAAATCATAAAACCATAGTAGAAACACAAACAACATATGCATTTAAAAAGTGATTAAAAGAAAATGTAAATAACAACACTGAAAAACATTTTTTTTTTGGTAAATTTTGTTGTAAAAAATAAATTACCAAAGGCATTTGGCAGTTATTAGGCCAAATCGTTTTTAATTTTTTTTTATTATTAATTTATTTTATATTTTTTGGATTAAAGATAAAGTATTCTTCTCAACTAACCATTTCATCTTATACTCGTATCATAAGACTGCATAAAAAAACTAGACCACCATTTTGGGCGATCCGCCATATTAGATTTATAGTAACCTCATTTAATTTATTTTATTCTTCTTACCAAACCCTTTTATTTAATACCCATATCATGGGAGTCCGCGATTGTGGACGATGCGACATATTTAATTTAGAGTGACGTTATTTTATTTTTCTTATTCTTCTAAGCAAACCCTTTCATTTAATACTTGCCATATTGGATGTAGAATAACGTCGCTTAGCTAAGGCGGCCAACCGTCCCGCATTCTGCAGGACGGTCCCGTATTGACGGTTATAATCCCGCATTGCAATATTTAATAAAATTGTCCCGCAAACTGTCTCTTGCGTCCCGCATCTCCTGCATGTCGGTAAATTAATTGATTTATGGATAAAGCGCAACCTACAGAACGATTATTTTCGTTGATGAATGCCTTATGGACATCGGAAAATCATCACATACAGTTGAAACGTTACGTGCAATAAAATTTAATATGGGTGTATTTTAATATACAAAACCTAATTAGTTAAAAAGTCATTAACAAGTAACAATGTTATTATTTACTTGTGTAGTTAAAAAATGTCTTCAACGGAATAGGCACTACGACTTTTAAATAAATCAAATGTGCATTTTAGTATTACCTTTAGGTAGTAGTCATGATTAAAAATAATCCATAATATGCACTCCGCGTTGTCTAAAGGTTTAAATGCAACTATTATGCATTTATTAATACTTGACAAATTGAAACAACTGGAAAAATTGCTTAAACTCTAACCCCCTCCGGTATTTGGTACTATAAAGTTTATTACTAAGTTATATACAACGTAGGATATATATAATTTAAAATCTATTGGGCTGTATAAAATTAAAAAAACACATTAAAACATACAAATATTGCAAGATGAAGAAAAGCTTGTAAAATAATTATTTACGTGGGCTTATTTCCTACAAAATCTTGTCTCTTAAAATTTTTTATATTCTCTATTATGTATGCCTTTACTAATGGATCTCAGACGTCTTAGCCCTAGCAACCAGTAAATAGAACTTTCTGTCTGAAAAGAAATCTAGTAATCAATCAAAAATCTTAGAACATACCAAAACATTGATATCATCTTTTGTTATATAATTAATATAAAATAATATATTGGAGTAGGTAAGTAAGAATGGACTAATGAAATCAATGGTATTTTATTTGTCTATACAGTGCAAGTCTCTACTTGAAATAAATTCAATTATTAAAACATTACACAGGTCCACAAAAAAATAAGTGTTGTGTGCTGGGTGTCGGACTTAGTTTTTCTGGCGTATTTTTTTTGCTGAGTACGAATTTGAAGTCAAAATTAGGGGTCAAACAGCAAAAAAACGAGAACATCCTATATAACAGATACAGTACATTTACCTACAGAAACCTGCTACCACGGAATGTTTGGAATACGGCTATATAAACTTTGACAGATACAAAAAGTATAGTAGAACAAAAAATACTGTTTTTTTTTAATTGTCTATATAAAAATGTATGTAAACATTTTAATGGGATAAATAATAATAATAAAAAAAAATTAGTTAAAAATTGGAAAAAAAAATTAACGTTATTTTTGGGTTTTTTTAATTATAAATCATTTATTTTAGTTATTTAAATCTTAAAACACTTAAAATTTGCAAAAAAAAAGATTAAAAAATTAAAAAAAAAACATTTTCAAATTTTTTCTAGGGGTATATCTTGAAAGAATTCTGAAAATTCGGTTTTTTGATTTTAACCGAAAAATATTGCATTTAGACAAAAAGATTATGTGACTCTAATTAAAGGTCTTGTAAAAATACATAGTTTATGTTATATAAAGTTTCGTGTACTTTTATACTTTTTGAGATATTGACGTTTTAAATTAAAAAAACGTAAATATCTGAAATTAGGCCTTTTCTCGATTTTTTGCAGTTTAACTCCCAATCACTTAAAATTTGCAGAAATCACTTAAAATTTGCAGAAAAAATCCAAAAATAAAAAACAATCATTTTCAAAATTATTGACTTAAATTAAAGGTCTTTCAAAAATACGTAGTTTATGTTATATAAAGTTTCGTGTACTTTTATATTTTTTGAGATACTGACGTTTAAAATAAATGAAAAAATTCGTTAATATTTGAAATTACGCCTTTTCTCGTTTTTTTGCTATTTGACTCCCAATTTTGACTTTAGGTTCGTGTTCAGCGAAAAGAAATAAGCTAAAAAAATTTTATTCTGACACCCAGCACACACATTTTTTTTGTGAATCTGTGTCATTATTTTGCAAATGTTTGGACTTGGATTGGTATTTTTTTAGCCGTGCTCTTTTCTATAAAAGATATATTTAAACAGTATGCCCCAAATTTTAGATAGGACATTAGGAGATAATAAATTTATTCCTTACTTTACGACTACCCTGTATACCGCACAATTTATGTTTATTTAAATAAACTGTTTCAGGGTGTTTCAAAGATAATGGAACATTGCCTTATGAGAGATTCCCATATGGGCAAAATTAAGACAAAAATGGTATACCTATAAATAATTTAAAATTTCCTATTTTAAATAAAACTTGGTACAGTTAGAAAACTGGCCAAAATTAACTTTCTGATAATAATTTATTTTTTAGAATTCCGAAATTAAGTCATGCCTGATCGTCATGGAAGGGTCGAAAACCCTTTACTTCAAATTTTAGTTATTTAATATCCCGCCAAAAGACTTTTTCCACTAAAAAAAGTTATCGGTAATGTCATCTCTCAAATTTATGACATACTTTATAAATATTCCTTGTATAGAGAAAACCGCGACTAAAATTACTTATAAACGGGTCCAAGCATTTTTCCAAAATATAACTTGTTTTTGATTTCTGTATAAAAATAAGTAAGTAATAATGAGCCTAAAAAAATCAATGATATTTAAATTGCTCATATAGATATTTCTGTTAAAATCAGAAATTAATTTTACATTTAGGAAAATTATTAGGACGTTTATTACAAAATATGGCAAAAATATAGAGCAATGTATGAACACGTTTATTAATATGAAACGGAAGTACATGAACATTTCGTCCACAAATATAATAGTGTAAAATATGTCACCGAGTCTAATTAAATACCATTTACAAATGTATCTATTGACTAACGAGAAAAATGTTTAATTTTATATTAGCAAATATATTTCATTTATTTAGCTATTGTTTTCTTGGTCTTTATGTTATTGTTTTTAAGAATTTTCTATATATAATAATGTGAATTATGTACTTTAAATAAACACTAAAATAAAAAATAACCATCTGCAGCTAAATGATCAGTAGATGTAAACTTAAAAGGATAGAGGTCGTAGAAAAGGTTATACACTGCACAATTTATATTTATTTAAATAAACTGGTTCAAGATGTTTCAAAAACCATGAAACATTGCCTTATAAAAGATTCTTTGGTTAAAATTAAGACAAAAATGGTATATAAATAATGTTCTAAAATAGCTCCATTTTTGAAATACAGGATGTCAAAGAAAAAAATTCATAATAAATTTTTCCTTTATTTTCAAATTTTATGTTTTAAATAAAACTTGGTTCAGTTAGAACACTGACCAAAATTCACTTTCTGATAATAACCTTTTTTTTTTCTAGTGGCATAGTTTTGAAAAATGTTATTGTTTCTTTACTCTTATTTCACAATAACTTTTCTAGTATTAATATTTTTATCGGTGCATGGGTCTTATTCTCTGCATAGTTCTACATAAAAAAACATACTTTTACGTTAACTCGATAAACTTAACGGTTTTCGAAATATTTTAATTTTAAACCTGCTTGGTTAGGTTTAAAGTGAGTAGGTTTAACACCCTTTTACCGTGACCGATCGGTCTATTGTGGCTCACATCCTTTTATGTTTCTCTCACCAGGTACAAACTTCTAATAAATCTGATGATCCTGTTGGGAGAGACTTCTTTCACCTCCCCCGGCAACCAGGTGTCATTGCCGAGGATTGCGAATCTGAGTCGTGTCATTGCTGGATACGAACACAGTATGTGCCCTGCCAATTCATCCTCCTCCATGCACATGCGGCACTCGGCGTCTTCCGGTTGGCCGATCTTGTGCTTGTGGTATTTCAATCTGCTATGTCCCGTGTATAGTCCTAGTAGATTTTTAGGGTGTGCCCTTGATGGCTCCAGTAGTTTGACGGTACATTGTTGATTTGGTGGGCTTATAAAGGCCTTCAAGTGTCTGAGACTCGGAAGTCCTTGCCAGTACCAAAGATTTTCTTTTTGTGTCCAAGCTGATATGAACTGCTTGGCCATTCTATAAGATATACCTATGACCGGTGAATTTTGTCTCCACCCCTCTTTTGGCAGAAAGGTCTGCGGATTCATTACCCTCTAGGCCGGTATGTCCAGGTATTCATAGTAGGGTAACCTTGTTGTTTTGAACCAATTTGGTCAGCGCATCCTTGCAATTCCAGACGGTTTTACTGTCTTACGTGTGCATTGCCGATCAACTAGCGTTCTAGCACACATCTCAATAGCAAATACCTCCGCTTGAAATATGGTTGCGAGAGCGCCCAGGCTGAAGGAAAATCTGCCCTCGGCCTCTGTCCATATATTCCAGATCCAACACCGTCTTTGATTTTGGAGCCGTCAGTGTACCAACAGATGTTAGCCCGCAGCAAGTCGTTCGCTTTTCAACTCCAGTTCTACCTTTGTAGAGGAAGACTATACTGTAGGGCCGGTTGTAACTGGTTATTGTAGGCATTATGTCTGAGGGCATTCCCAGTCTGTCACAGGTCAGGACACTCCGGAGGAGACCGGTACTCTCTATGTGACACGCCTGGGGTTTATTGCTGAACGCTTGATGGAGTCTGTAGGTTGCTTACCTTCCCTCTTTTCAAGTAAATATGCAGAGGAGGCAGCCCTAGGTGAACTTAAATTTCCGCCGTTGCTTTGGTGTCATGCGCAGCACGCCCGTGATCATTAGGCAGGCCTGTCTTTGTATGCTAGATAACTTTGCTTGGGTCAGACAACCTGCTTGGTACAAAAAGGGTAATATTTAAAAATAATAACAATTCTAATATTTACAAAAAATCAATAAAACAAAGATTTAATGCTTACATTTGAGTCAGCGGTGGACACTTTAAACATTTCTTGGCAACATTACTATTATCTATAAGTTTAAATGTTACTCTTTTTGTCACATGTAAGTTTAAAATTAATATCTCAAAAACCGTTAAGTTTATCAAGTTAAATCACAAATCTCTTTTTTATATAGAACCATGTAGCAAATATGAACACTATACTTAGTTATCAATAATAATAATACCCAACAAGTTATACACACATATTAAGTAAAAAAATAAATAAAATTTTATTTATTTTTTACTTATCCAGTTGCACAGAAGCTGTGCAACCGGATTTGAGAATAATAATAATTTATTTTTTTTACATGGAATAATGTGAATCTCCAATTTTATTTTTTTTTACACCCCGTATTTTAAAAACCAGCGTTGACCCATTTTTTTAAATTTTGTAATTTTTTTTGCCTATTAGGCCTACCATTTGTTTACTCTAAATGTAGTGTTTATAAATAGGACTTTTTAAAAATATTTCTCATGTCTCCCGGTTGTTTATACACAAAATTTTATTTTACTACTTATAATAATTTTTATGTCTTGTTTCTACGCCTTGTATATGTAGGGCGCAAAGCCCGAAAACAACCAATGGACGGAAAAAGTTGCCAAACCCCGTTCTGGTCGACAGCAATATCCGAAATACTGCTTTTCGGCCGTTTAAGGTAGACCAGAACGCGTGTTTCAAAATAAAAAGCCGCTTGGTTACCAGAACTAACCATGACCGACTAGGTAGTTATTAACAAAACTTTTATAATTTTTGATATGATAGGTAACTTTGGAGCCCCTCAAAAACTCTATTAATTTCCAAAGCCGCATATAGTGCTTTAGAAAAGTTAATGAAAACTAAATAAACCTGACCATGATTTCACAAGGCAGATCAGGGAATTTGTTGTTGTCTGATTTTATTCAGGCAAAGCCCTAATATTTTTTAATCAAAGCTTGCATTACTTTACACCTTATCTTATAACAAACGATATATTTTAAAAACTATGATAACACACAAAATTTGGGTACTGGCTATAGTTTCTTAAATTTGCTTTATTCCACTTTTGTTAATTAGGGTAATATCTCTAGCTTTTGTCTGTTTAGAAGTAACACCTTTTCTGAGTGATACATGCACAATTTAAACAAACGTGGTGAACGCCATCTGCTCCAGGCCCTTACTTTTATCTAAACTAGTGAATTTACGAAAGACATTTTGTATGTTTACATTATATATTTTTTTAAATCGACAGTTCTTATATTTTCAAAATTCTAAATATATTATATTAATTTCTGCCTTCTTCTTACTTACAAAGCAAAGACGCTTAGCGAATAATTTGGTTATCTTACTACTATCGTCTCGAATGGAGTGCTGCAAATATAAACTAATCATAATATTCATATTTCTTACAAAATTTATATATTACAAACTAATTTTTTAAGATCATTATTCCCTAACAGTGGTTAACAGAATATGTTACCTAGTTTTCTATTTTTAATTGTGGCAATAAAGTATATTTTTTCTTAATTTTTATTAAATGGGGAATACAATTTTATATGACCGAGTGTTACCTGTACACTAAATATACTACTGGGCAAAAAACCTTGTGAAGTAAATTTCTTTTAGCAGAAGTTAGGTGTCACTTAACACATCTATATTATCAATAAATTTTATCTGTTTATTAAAGTGGGTCTCTTAATAGAACTAAACGTGTCTGAAGTTGCCTTATACAAAAAATAAAGACTAGTAATGGTTTATGTTTAATGCAACGAATAATGCCATTTCTGTTAATGGCGGCATTTTTTCCCTTTACGTGTCTATATTATTCCCCAAACGCTTTGTTGTAGTTTCTACCTAGGCAATTAGGTTAACTTTTTTATTTTGGCCGACATAAAATAGAAAAGTATAAAAAAAAATTAGGTATAAGTGTTATTAGTGTACCCCAACATCCCATTTAAAATGACCTTTTTTATCATTATACCAGGCCACAAAGGTTGTGTGAAGTCTAAATACTAGGTATCGTAAGTGTCATGTTTTTAAATGTTTAACCCATTTTATCTCAGTTCCGTTAACGTTGTCCCAGTTCCGAAACATGCAAATAATGCCTTTTACAGTACATTTTAGACAACGCGGTAGTGCCACCACGGATATTAAATAAATAACTACTATATTTAAACTACCGTCCAATAACGTCTGGGTAACGCCATTCAGGCGGGACCTACAGTTTAAAGTGGATCTCGAATCACACCCAACAACACATGGTATTCACTGGCGGTCATCTATCCAGTTGCTAACCGTGCTCGGCGACGCTTAACTTCGCTGATCTTACAGGAAGAGTAAAATTATGTTTCTTACTGGCATGCCCCATATTATTTTTATTGTTTGGCGCAAAACGACATTTATCGAGTATTAATAATAGTTTAAATGATACAAATGAATTGTATAAAACACCCTATGCTTAAATATATAAAAAATATCACTATACTCAGTTATCAATAATAATAATACCCAACAAGTTATACAGACATATTAAGTAAAAAAATAAATAAAATTTTATTTATTTTTTACTTATCCAGTTGCTGTGCAACCGGATTTGAGAATAATAATAATTTATTTTTTTTACATGGAATAATGTGAATCTCCAATTTTATTTTTTACACATTTTTTACTTTTTATAAAAAAATAAAAAAATAACTTAATAACATAATAATTGTATCCAAGTAAACTTTTAGGGCAATAGCAAATAATAGAGCCAACTATAAATTCAGTAACCTTAAGTTAACCAATTCCTAGTTTGACCTAAGAACGATATTAATTAGAAGCTAACGTAGAAAGTTAAAATTATTTTTTCCAACCTGAGACCCTTGTTTCTTAAAATCTAGATAAAAGGGAAAAAAACGTACTAAATAATAATATTTTAAAAACATTTAAGCTTGGATAAGCGGTATTATATACAAAATTTGATAAAATTAAATAACACAAAAAGGCACCATATATACATAAATATTATACAATATTACTAGTTTTTGTATATAACTTTTTGTAAAAATATCTTCATACAATAGAACGAAATAAAATGTTTACCCTGTGCAGTATTTAGTTATAAAAATGGATTGGTTTGTATGAGAAAAAACAAGATTACTATATGGATATAAAACAATTTTAACTGATCATTATCGTACAGTAGAATAGAAAATAAATGAGTCGATTTTCTATAGGATTTTGTTAAATAGATTCTAGCCTTTGTCTTAGAATTAACCTCCTTTGCTACCTTAAAACACCGTTGGCTGTAAGATCAGTGAAGTTAAGCAACGCTGGGTACAGTCCCTAACTGGATAGGTGAACGCCATTAAACACCTTGTGTCATTGCTTTGAATTCCACAATAAAGACTAGAAAAATCTTCAGCTTCTACATCTACATCAGTTAGAATATAAATACCCAATTTTGTTAGTATATTTAAATCAGAGTATTTGAGAAGTATGCGGGGTAATGTAAAAATAGGTGCATTTAATGATTTTTGGTTACTTCTCTACTGCCCCGGTACATACAAAAAGTGTGCTTTATTTACTCCGTCTTGGCAGTTAATTGAATACAATCTATTGTTTGTATTATCCATGACTTTCACCTCCGGACGGGATTCGTCCACAGGGCTGTATCGAGGGTACAGTAAATAAAAAAGGAAAAAAATGTCTTCCTAAAAGACAATATCAGACAATATCATTGTCTTGCTGTAGGATGTAACACATAGATACTATACAGGGTCTAAAAAGTATGATGCTCACGATTTAAATGGGCGATAGTGGAGCTAAAAACAAGTCAAAAAGTTTATATGACATATGTGTCTAAACTTGACGGATTTTTGTTTAAACGATGTCAAAGTTAGAACTTTAGAAGCAATTCTTTCTGAAAATCTTAACAATTGGGATCTTTCGTCTTAATTTCTTATCAGTAGATTCATTTGGTAATAAAATAAACTAAGTTTTAAATGTTTCAATCTACAATATAAAAAAAAATTAAAAAAAATCTCCCCCAGTAAAAAAGTTAAAAAACAATTGACAACAAAGCAACCTAGAAGCCTTGTGCGTGAAGTAAAGTCAGTTGTACATTTTGCTCACCGGCCCGGCCGCGATATTTTTGTTTGTTTTTAAATCGGAAAATATGTTGATATGTTTTAAATTTAAGACAACCGTAGAGCAAAATGTACCAAAGATTTTTGAAAACGGAATGTGTGCAACCGAGAAATCTTATTCTTTAAGCGAAATAAAAAAGTGCTGTTTTAAACTTAATAATTTGTGTTCTTTAAATTGATATTTAGCCTATTCTTTTGGAAAGTATAGCTATTTTTAATTACAAATAAAAACCAAACAATAATTATTTATTGTTTTTTGCTTAAATCTTATTTCAAATAAAATATCATAATAAATATGCATTAATTAGTAAATATGCAAAACCTCGCAAAAAACGTTCGACGTTCCAACTCACTGCTTTGAAACGGGCGCGGTGTTGCTAACTTTTTTAAACTTTGAAAGGCCCAGTTTTAAAAACAATTAACTTTTGACCCATATGTATTTGGCTTTTTCGACTTGTTTTAAGCTTCACTATAACCCATTAAAATCGTGAGCATCTACTTGATACACCTCGTATTATATTCTTTTTTGGTATTACTAACAATGGTATGTACTTTTGCCACGGATCCGGTGTAGTTTAGCTCCATTCGATTTGAAAAAAATAAATATTACAGATAAAAAAACACATTTTGTTTAGAGGATTTCAATAAAAAAAATCCGAAAAAATGGATTTTTGCAGAGAAAAATAATATTAAAAGTAAAACAAAATATCATGTTTTTAGGTTAAATAAAAGGCCAGAATTTTTTTTTTCATTTTGTTTGACGGCGCATTTATGATAAATAAAATTTTCAATTTAACGAGGAAAACCTACTAACAACTAACCAGGAGCTAACCAGAACTAGGTTATAGTTTGGAAGTTGTTTTTTGTTAGTTCTGGCTAAAACTTAATTTTGGGTAAATTAAAAAAAACTTAAATAATAACAAACAAGACACCCACGCTACGTTAGTACTTAGGTATTAGCCTTTGTGGACTGTCCCAAGATAAAAAAAAAGAAAACATCTGGCAACATTGCTTATTCAAGAAGGGAATCGTAAACAAAACGGCATTGTATCATCTCTTTTTGTATGTATTCTTTCTCACCTTTATTCATGTTAGTCGACCATATTACTTTAGTATATTTTATGTGGGAAATAAAGAAATTATTTTATTTTGTGATAACGTAAGTCAAAAATGAATTTTTTACACCCTATGTGTTTTATTATGGTGTAACAAATAAGTTAAAAAGAATTAAAATATTGCTGTTAAAAAATGAAGTTAAAGTTCAACGAAGCCCTTTGTCACAAATACACTACCACACATCCAAATCTAATTTTTTATTACCTTTTTGTGCAGTATAAAAAATGTTTAAACTAAGTAAACATCTACACCAAAAAAACACAAAATATATTTTTGAAACTAACAAATTTAATGTATACGATTCTACTTTTTTATTTACTGTTAACCAATTTAATTTAATAGCTATTTAACCAACAAGAGTATTAATAAGGGCAATCAATGATAGAGGTCAATTACCGCGCGCTAATTAATTCCCGAATTAGTCATAATATTTTTCCGGCGATTGTTTTGTTAATAATTTGTGAAAAATCACAAACGTTTTCTCCTACACCCATAGTTTATTAATCTTATAAATATTTTTATATTTGTTTCTAAATTTTTACAAGTATTCTGGAATACGTTCAATCAGAAAAACTTTTTTTCGCCATATGCCGTTAACAATCAATCAATATGCCACTTCACGAATTTCGTGGTGCCCATCTTTCCAAATAAAATAAATTGCCTCGGCACTTTTCGACAAACTTTGATACAGCAGTTTTGTATAGCTTATTTCTTAGTATATTTTTTATCGATTGATATTTTGAGGACATATATTATCAAAAAAGTTTTATTTACGTTATATAATAGAATTTTTGGTTTAAACAAAATAGGTTTGGTAAGCGTTAAAAAAATATGTTTATAAATTAGTGGTGTAAATAATTAAATCTTAGTTACAATAGGAATGCTAATAGTTGTTAAATATCAAATTTTGAGAAGAAATGCAAATACGTTTACACTATTTCTAAACCTTTTAAAATTTATATCCTGTAAAAAAATAGATTCTCTTTTTTTTTCAGTTAATTAATTTATTAAACGGAGGCTTCCCAATTCTACAAAGGTAAACAAAAATAAAACTAACATCATTACATCATAATGGGTGATAAGGTATTATGATAAGGTTGACTTTAAAACCTTTTATCATTTCTTAGTATTTTAAAATATATTTAAATAAGCATCCGTTTTCACTTACACACATTCTTGCTCTACGGCTTATACTTTGCAAAAAATTTCAACTCTATTATCAAAAATAACTATTAACTTTTGTTGTCTGAATATCATTATTAATGGACGCGGCACTGGCAAACTCTTTGTTCTTACAAAAATTTACTGTACATTTTGTTGGTCTTTTATTCGCTCTTTACTTTTTTTTAAACAGAAATAGGTATTTAACACTGCATTTAGATGGGTACGGTTGACTTTGGTTATGGCGCCTTTATTCATATAATTTATGTGAAGGTTTTCACCAAGTTCTGTCTTTTAAAACCAATTATTATCGCCGTTAATTCCTCAAAGGAAAGACCATTTTAAGGTGTGAATATACTTAAAATTTTGTAAATAATAACTGCACAAAAGATAACTATATTATGATAAGGTAGAACGTCTTACGCATAATCTGACGTAACTATTTGATAGGCATGCACCTTTTACCACAGTTAGGGTAACAAAGCCGAAAGCACCTTGGTTTACGGACACTTTTAAGGAAATGAAAAAATACAGAAATTCCTTGCTTTCTAAATATAAAAAAAAACAAACTTAGTGCTGACTGGGAAGCTTATAAAAATGTTCGTAACATGTTTACAACCGCAGTTATAAATGAAAAGAGGGTATCTGATTTTTTTTAATAAAGAAAAGAACAAAAAAGCCCTATGAAATGGCTTGGCTAATCTTAATGTATATAGTAAAGCAAAGGGCAATTCTGCATTGGAACTTCCGGATGGCTTAAAAATCCGGAAGCGATTAATCAGTTTTTGTAGAGTCTGTACGCCGGGTGTCTACGCCAGTTTCACCAGAGATCGTTCGAGGATACCTGGGTAGCAGAGTAACAGATCAAGATTTCGATTTAAAATTGGCGTTAATTCCTCAAAGGAAAGACCATTTTAAGGTGTGAATATACTTAAAATTTTGTAAATAATAACTGCACAAAAGATAACTATATTATGATAAGGTAGAACGTCTTACGCATAATCTGACGTAACTATTTGATAGGCATGCACCTTTTACCACAGTTAGGGTAACAAAGCCGAAAGCACCTTTGTTTACGGACACTTTTAAGGAAATGAAAAAATACAGAAATTCCTTGCTTTCTAAATATAAAAAAAACAAACTTAGTGCTGACTGGGAAGCTTATAAAAATGTTCGTAACATGTTTACAATCGCAGTTATAAATGAAAAGAGAGGGTATCTGATTTTTTTTTAATAAAGAAAAGAACAAAAAAGCCCTATGAAATGGCTTGGCTAATCTTAATGTATATAGTAAAGCAAAGGGCAATTCTGCATTGGAACTTCCGGATGGCTTAAAAAATCCGGAAGCGATTAATCAGTTTTTTGTAGAGTCTGTACGCCGGGTGTCTACGCCAGTTTCACCAGAGATCGTTCGAGGATACCTGGGTAGCAGAGTAACAGATCAAGATTTCGATTTAAAATTGGTGAATAGTGATGGTGTATCTGAAGCTATTTCGCAAATAAAATCAAATGCCAGTGACATTGACAGTTTATCATTGGAAATGGTTAAGATGTGGTGCCCTGCTCTTATACCGATGCTAACCTGCAATAGTGCTGCCGTTGCCCAAGGCATCTAACCTGAATAATTTTTCTGATCTGCGGCCAATAAGTCTACTATCTGTGTTTTCTAAGATTTTTGAGAAGCTCATATATAAGCAGATGATTGAGTATATTGTAGAAAACAATTTGCTTTCAGATACGCAGTCGGGATTTTGCCGAGGTCTTACTACTGCTTCAGCTCTTCTGGGGGTATTGGACGATATTCTTAGTGCTCATGATAGGGGCGAAACTACAGCTTTGGTACTATTAGACTTCAGCAAGGCTTTCGACGCTCTTCAACCATAACCTACTTTTTGCAACGTTATTTCATTACGGGTTCTTACCAAATGCGGGCTAACACGGGTTGATAACGCGTACTCTGAGCCGATAAAGTAAACAGGGGTGTCCCACAGGGATCCATTTTGGACCCCTTATTTTTTATACTTTATATAAATGACCTAAAAAATAAAATACTGCGATGCTACACAAATTTATAATCACTTCACTAAGAATAAAGTTAATATAGCAATGGAATCACTAGGTAAAAGTTTAAATGCAGTACATCATTATTCAACGGTGAGTAATTTAAAATTAAACCGAAAAAAATTAGTTGTGATTTATATTGGACCCTTGGCTTCATGGTCGCGATTGAACAGTGAGATTCTAATAGATTATGAAAACATATTAAATGCAAAAGAACACAAAAACTTGGGTGTTGTTTTTGACACAAAGTTGAGATTCAAGGCACTTGTATGTAAGGAAGTTCAAAGGGTAAACATGTCCCTAAGAAACTTGTTTAGGAGTAGGAGTCTGTTAGATGTTGCGTTAAAAAAGCAGCTTTGTGAGGCCCTTGTTTTGTCACATTGTAATTACTCCAATTTTGTTTATGGACCATGTCTTGATGCTTCCAATAGGTACAAATTACAAAAGATACAGAACTCTTGCATTCGCTTTATTTATGGTTTAAGAAAACGGGATCATGTAACATACAAGCTAAGAGATTTAAAATGGCTCAATGTGCAAAATAGTGAAAAGCTTTATTACTGCTGTTTCTTGTTTAAACTTTAAAAAAATAATTATCCCTCTTATTTATATAATAAACTCAAAACAGGAACTACTAGACATGCTCGAACAACACGCACGGTTTTAAAGTTTGAAACACCCCGACATTGCACTGCGATTTTTCAGAGATCATTTTGTTTTTGTGCTTCAAGATTAATAAATAAATATGATATTGGTCGGGGGATATCTTTTTACTCCTTTAAAAGAAATTTTAAGAAAATATTGCTTGAAAGCCAACAATAAATAAGACAGTACGGAGTAGATGATTTTGTTAAGATATTGTATTTTATTTTTTCTTAGAGTAGGTATTTTAATAAACTGTAAAATTCGTATACCTAGTGATTAAATGTTCCTACAATTATTGCTTTATATTTTATATTTTTTTGCAAATTTTATAGTCTATGCTATACTATTTTGTAGAGTTGTTTTTGTTATTTTGTTTTTATGCTTGGTTTGGGGAATTGTATTTTTTTTTTCACTTTTTTTAAAGGCCTTTTTATTTATTTAATTATTTATTTAAGTTTACAAATATTAAACCTGCTGTTTTCACACTTTGGTTTATATTTAGTCTTTAATAAAAATTTCCATATTAGGTCTTTAATAAAAATTGCCAAAAAAGTGGACACAATTTAACTCTAAGTGAAAAGGCGAATTTACTGATCATTCCTACTAACGTTTATTATTGCTTCAGTTCACCAAATCATTTAAAATGTTTTACGAAACATACATCAGAACTTGCCCTTTGTAACTTTAATGAGCACTTATTATACCATGACAACATAATTTGCAATAAATAAACCTTAAATATATGCATGCCCAATGAAAAAAATAGCAAAAATTAAATATTTATGGATCTAAGAAAGATTTCGAATGCTCCACCAAAAGTAAGTAAACATTCAGTCGTAACAAAATATAGAAAAATATGGGAAACACTCACTCAACGTGTCACTTCACAATATTTTTGGTGCCCATCTTGTCAAATAAAATAAATTGCTTCGTCACTTTTCGACAACCTTAATACACTCTTTTTGTGTCCCTTTTTATCAGTATGTATTTTATACCAATCGATTATCTTGAGAACTATATTTATTAGAATTTTAATTACTAAAGTATTAGGCCATATTTATTTTAGCAAGTAAATTGATTATTTATTTAATAGTGAATAAAATGCACTTTTTTATATATATATATTCTTTAATTAAACATTTTCCAAAGAACCGCCAACTATTTATAATTTTAATTTATAAGAATCTTTTTTCCGCTTGTGATCGTATTCGAACTTGTAACTTTTGGTTGTCCAAACAACTCCTAAACGGGCTGAACTGTAGGAGTCATATAATAAGCTGTGGCATATGGTTCGCCAGAAGCCAGTTGTATTGCTGATGTAGAAAAATCAGTCAATCAAAAAAACAGCTTTCAAAATATGTATTAAAAAA
This sequence comes from Listronotus oregonensis, assembly GCA_019359885.1. Lineage (NCBI taxonomy): Eukaryota > Metazoa > Arthropoda > Insecta > Coleoptera > Curculionidae > Listronotus > Listronotus oregonensis. The sequence goes on from JAHBCN010002309.1 coordinate 81,446, forward strand.
GTTTTGCTTTTTACCTATTGAGAAAAACCATCAAATTAAAAGTGAGAAAAATAAAATACATTTTGCAAAAAAATTGTCTCAGGTAGTATTTCTGTATGTAAAGGACATTTCTTATGGAAAGTGGCCCCCAGTGAAAAAAGTTGAAATCGATATATGTTGTAGCTGTTGTCATCCTGAGGAAAAGTCTGTATGGGCACGAAGCTCCATTATGCGTATTTTGGCTCCTATGAAGCTCCAAAGCTCCACCGATCGATTATTTCTTATGGGAAGTGACCTCGGTGAAAATGGCTAAAATCGATATATTCTGTAGCTTTGTTATTCTTATAAAAAGTCTCAATTGGCTCGAAGCTCCATTATTGACCAAAGCTACAACATATATCTTCAGCCATTTTCACCGGGGTCTCTTCCTATAAGAATTGATCGATCGGTGGAGCTTTAGAGCTCCGTAGGAGCCAATATACGCATAATGGAGCTTCTTGTCCATTGAGACTTTTTCTTAGGAAGAAAAAAGCTATAACATATATCGCTTTTAGCCATTTTCACCGGGGTCACTTCTCATAAGAAATAATTGACCGGTGGAGCTTTGGAGCTCCGTAGGAGCTAAAATACGCATAATGGAGCTTCGTGCCCATTGAAAGTTTTTCTCATGATAACAAAAGCTAAAACATAATAACATATCGATTTTAGCCATTTAGACCGGGGGCCACTTCCCATAAGAAATGTGCGGGGTCCTTTAAGTTAGCATGATGGATAATGGTTGCTTCCACAAGAACATGTAATATTTCGTAATTTAGCCTTCAAAAAACCAACTTTAATTACATAACAACTAATATCAACTTATTTAGAATATTGATATAAATATTATACCAAAGGAACCAAATTAAATATTCAATTTGGAACTTGTATAAATATTTGTAAAGACATGTTTAATGGTGATTGTGACCTGGCAAATTTTATTTATAAAGAGCTCCGCACACTGGTCACTTGTTTTAAAAATATAAGTTATAATTTATGTGCAAAATTCTTGGATATTTAATACCTTTGAGTTTGTACCCTAGATGTTTTAATATTTCTTGTTATTAGCTGTACAATAAATTAATTGAGGTATATCGTTTGGAAATAAAATAAATTTTTGTTGGGTTAAGGTTATTAAATAAACATTGATTGTTAAGTATATATAAAAACAAATCATGAATCATTTAGTAAGAGATCCGAAATAGAGGCGACCCTCACTTAACTGCAAACCGGATAAAAACTATAAAAACAAAAATTGGTCAAGGCTGTAATAAAAAAAAAATTGATTCTCCATGTATAAACTTAATTCTCTTTTTTTATTCTACAGACAGTAGGGGTAAAAACCTAATTATTTTCTTTAATTTCATAAATCAAAATTTTAATATTTGTTTTAATTTTAAATTTCAAAACTTTTCAAAGGTTATATTTTGAAAAATGAAGGGAAAAAATTTTAGTAGTATGTTAGTACTGTCATGTAGAATAAAAAAACACGAATTGACATTATACAAGTAGCATCAAAAATTTTCCACAAAAAAATGTTTTTAATAATCATACCCTTAAACAGTTTTTTGACAATTCATTCGCAATACATTTGTTTACATGCTATATTTAATAAAAAAAATAATTTGTATCCGGTTGAGAGATGGGTAATAGATAATACATTTAAATTTGGATTTTGACTCTTTATTAAATTGCATTTTTAAAGTTTTTTGCCACTATTAAATAAATCGAAATGAGAAATTCATAAAAGAAAAATAATGTGCTGGTTAATAAATAACCTATAAAATTATGCTTAGTATATTCAAAAATTCCAAAACTATCTAATATAACTCTTTTTTAGTTTAAATAAATGTTTTGGACAGATTAAATTTTTTGCATAAAATATGTAACTTTTAATTTTATTAAATCAAGATTTTGTTCTAACATCGTTTATAACTTAATTAAAAAAAAACAGTGCTTACTTTAAACTTTTTAAAAAATTTGGATTAGAAAAGTATTTGGGATTTATTGTATTTTTTAAATTAGATAACTTTCTTTTTTAGCAAGTTTTTGTTAGTAATGATAAGTGGTAAGAAGTGATGTAGAAAACTATCTGTTATCCCTTTTCCCTTTTATTCTTCAAAAGAGGCAAACATGGAAATTTCTTAATACCCATTAATGACACAACTCAAGTTTAGGAAACAATTAAACTACTTAATAATAATTAGAATTATTAAAATCAATAAAAAAGGATTAAAAAGTAAAAGCTGCTTTGGCTTTTAACTTAATCACAATATTATTTCTTGCCTCCCGTTTAAGTTTTTGGCTTTTTAGCGGTGTTGAAATATGATGACAACGTGTGATCGAAAGTCAAGGGCTGAATATCCCGAGTCGGATTTAACATACACATACACAAATATATATATATATATATATATATATATATATATATATATATATATATATATATATATATATATATATATATATATATATATATATATATATATATATATATATATATATATATATATATATATATATATATATATATATATATATATATATATATATATATATATTATATATATATATATATATATATATATATATATATAATTTAACAGTAATAATATTATCACTTTTGACAACTTTAATCCAGATATTTTATATGCTATATATTTCCCGCCGGTCTATATTCCCGGAAATCATACAAATTTGATTTAAAAAGTATCAGTATCAAAGAATTTTTATTCGCAAAGAAAATTGGATCGTGGGTATTTATAAAACTAAGATAATTGGAACATATATTTATTTTATAAACGAAGAAGATCTTAAGACAAACAACAAAAAAATATATAATAGAATTTGCTACTACTTGATGTATTTGTATATAAACGCGTAGAGATTATTTAGTCGGTTAATATCCGTATAATTATTAAATACGATAAGTCGTTTGGTAATTAAGGCTGTTTTTAACTTTGACCTTTTTAAGGTGGCATTTTTATTTGTAATTTAGTTAAACTATTACAAGGTAAAAGATACCAGATTGATATATTGATGATGTTTTTGAATCTTTTTTTACGGATTACAGGAATTCCTAAGAGGGTTAAAAGTTGTTTTAATACAAAATATATTATATATGTAAAGAGTAAAAAATTATAAAAGCATAAGTAATATTTAATTCTTATCTGTTCTGTCAAAAAGAAACGACATGCCAATTGCTTGTTTTTTATTTTTAATAATAAATTACATAGGAAGTTTGAAATTAAAAATAAATTTATGATAAACTTAAAAATCAAAATAATTAGAGATTACAAAAACATTGAAAGGCTTTAAAAAAATAAACTGGTAATTAAATTAATATAGTGTGTAATCTAATAAAAGGTGCTTAACAAAAACCAAAATTTAATAAAGGAAAGAGTACTTGGTTACTGTTAACCTGTTTATTTAAATTTAGTAAAAATTATTGTATTTATAAGTAAGGTCCCTTATTTAAAAGTCAACTAAACCATATTTCAAGTTCCACATAAATTACTTTCTTAGAGATATCATAAACCACGTAAATGTCACTCTGGTAGCTCGTAGTCATTTTTATGTAGTTTTAAAATTTCGACCTCGACTTTATAGTCTAAATTTAGCTTTAAAGTTATTTATGAGATACAAATAGGACAAAAATTATTTCTTTAAGTGATATTTGGTAATTTTATATAAACTTCTTTAATCTCCGCTTTTGATCCATTTGGATAGAAGAAATTTTATTAACTTTTCCAAAAAAAGCTATTTTGTATTTTTATTATGGATATATTAAAACTGTAAAACAACTTCTTTTAAATGAAATTCACTACTTTAAAGAGTATAATAGACACTTTGCTGGCAATGTATTGACTGAACAATTTATTTATGTACGATACGCATTTTATTGACGTGACATGCAAGCAGCAAAAAAAATATTTTATGGCTTAATTTAGAAGAAGTAAATAAAAGGGTTGTTAAAAATAAACCAAAATGAAAATTTTTCAAAATTATGTATTTAGAAAAAATTGCTTATTTTTGGGGTAAATACTTTACTTTTAAATTTATGAATTAAGCCTGATTGTGAAAGCAAATTTATTGTTTTTTTACATACTTTGCCCGGACCGTTTTAAGGCAAAAACCTAAAATTTTTGAAGCCTTTATTCTGCCCCAATCTAAAAATTATTACTTTTGCTAAACAGCTTAATAAAATACGTTTCACACATCGAAGCTTGTGGCTGGGAAGTTATTCAAATTATTTTTTTAATGTTTTCCTTTTGTAAAGATATCGTGTGTTCGTTGACTAATTAAAAGTTTATTGCATTAGAGATTTTCATTAGTCCATTTGTCTTTAAATTCAAAAAAGACATAGAGCCTTAAAGAAAATGTATTTTATCTTCCAAATTTTTATTAAAATTAGTTTCTTAGGCGGGTATTATAAACATCAAAAAAGTAGCTTTCATGTATAATAAGAAGTTTTTTAATTTACAAAAGCTGTTTTAAATGTTAACCGGTTAACATATCTTGTAAATAATATGGTCTGGTAAAGTATTTAATACGAACTATGCTCAAGCTCTTTGACACAGCGAATGGAAAAAAAATTAAAAACCCGACCCCTTACACTAAAATACGTATTTTTTTTGAATTTAAAGTGCCTGACTGCCTAATTAATATAGGTTAAGGTTAGCTTTCATCGACACAAAAGTACCTACCTAATTGTTGAAAAACAAAACCATTAAAAAGCAAATTTTTTGCTAATTATAGAATTTTAATTATAAATAAAATCCCATTATTTTTTATACAGGGTTGCCTGTTTATATTGTCTGATTACGTTATTTTAATAAAAGCACAAATAATTTAGGTAAAAATTTAAAATAATATCGTGGTTAAGCAATTTAGTACGTTAGTCTAGGCACAGTAATGCACCCGTCCAAGTTCCAGCCTGATGCACCACATTGTGTACATTACAGAAAACGTTTCAGCGTATTTTTCCCCTATCATAACTTCGTAACCGTTTCACAAAAAGGTATGAGATTTGGTATGTAAAATAACATATAAGTATTTTAACCACCTGTGAAAATTTTGAGAAAGTTATGTCATGTGGTTTCTAGAATTTTTTAAAAATTACTCATTTTACTACCCATTATTTTGATGATTTAACAAGTGAGTCAGTCATCACTTGTTGAATCATCAAAATTATGGGTGCCCCGGAAGTGCCTTCTGGGGGAAGTAGAAACTTAAAATTTGGTATGTAAGTTGGTTTTAAAATGAAAATAAAGGAAACATTCTGAAAACAACACATTTTTACACAAAACGCCTTAAAACATCATATAATTAAAAGATCTGTTTTAGAATTTTGCAAAGTGATTGAACTTTAGTTTTAGGTTAGTTTGGTTCTAGGACCTTATGTGCAGGATTTTATCCCATTTACTGAACTTAGATAAAAAATACACTTATAAAGGGCCAAGTTCCTCCAAAAATGTCGTCCTCTTATAGTACTAGGATCTATGATTAAACCAAGCCCTGTCAACAGTTTTATTCTAAATAATTTACATACCCAACACACCCTTTTAGTCTCTAGGATTCATAACTGAGTACTTACTTACTATGTTGTTGAATTAAAAGTTTAACACACGTAAGAGGTAGGTATTTAGTTATGTATCCTAGAGACAAGAAGGGTGTGTTGGGTATCTAATTTATTTTGAATAAAATATGTACGAAACTTGGTCTAATTTTAATATCTGTACTTTGGGAGGCCCATTTTTAGGTAGGAACTTGGCCCTTATATAACGTAAGTGTTTTTGACGGAATTAAAAATATAAGTTCCTTTACAGATGTTTTTTCAATTTTTAATATGTTTCTTATAGCGCTGAAGTATATATTTTTTTATAATTTAACTTTCAGTTTGTTTTATTTAAAAGTGTTGATTAAAAAATGATAACTTATACTTATCTTTTTTACATGGCCTATTCAGAATTCTTTAAAATTACTATTTAATATAAATTATAACAAATTATTGCTTATAGCAATTATCAAGAAATAAATCATATAAGTATTTAAAATAGCCATTTTCCTAACAAGTGCGAAAATATATTTTTTCTACGAGCGTACTAAGGGTGATGACACAAAAATATATTTTAAATAAAATGTAAGTAAAAAGATAAAATTTAAAATTTATTAAAAAGTAATAATAATAAACAATTTTATGAAAACTAGGACTTTTAACTCTTTTACAATGTTATTTATTATCATTTATATTAACAGTACAATTTGTCATATGTTGTACATTTACAGTACAAGCTCAATTAAGCGAACGGTTTGAACAGATGGATAATCCAGAACTTTGGTGGCGCTGGAAGTAGTAGCTGTAGCTGCAGGCTGTAGACATGGCGTCGGCTCCAGTGAATTTATGGTATTATTTTTTGAAACATTATTTGTGTTATTAATTTATATATATAACTTTCTGCAATCGAATAAGATTTCCATCCTCCGTGCCGATTAAGGTCTGTAATGTCTGTCTCAGAAGAATTAGCCAATAAAGTTGCGGAGGACCTCCTAAAACAACAGTATTCGGTATACTCTTCAAGATTTTCAAGCTTAAGGATCCCGGCTATATCAGAGGGAATTTTTCCGATTTTGTTTATCCCCACGTACATTTACCATTTTAATAATTTATGAAAAATATTCGATGGCTAGTGTTTGATGGACGCAATTCAATATATTTTCTGTAGTAGTAAATATAATTTTGAGCGGGAACAACAAAGGGTCGTGTTACATGTGTCTTTGTGTCTGGTATGTTAATCACTAAGATATCTTTCTTATCTATAATTTCATCCAAACTTAAATTTGTTAGCTCTTGGCGATGGCAGGATCCAGCAATTTCCAAAAATAGCCACAATTTTATGGAACAAATATATGTTATCCGGAGTTTCGGATAAAAATTTGGTGATATCTGCTTTCGTCAACGTTTTAGATTTTTTGGGTTTAAAGCCCATTTTTTTTGCTTGATAGGGGCAACTTACTTATAAAATTTGCTGATATCCACATTTCGCTTCAGTTTTATCATCATTTTTAGCATGGAATATCTGGTCCATATTGTAGACGGCTTCCACTTCTTAAAAAGTTCGGCAAAATATGCTAGATAAACCTTTTCTTTGTCCAATGTATTAACGTTTTTTTGGAAATCGGTGAAAAACGAATATTCTTGTTCATATCTAGAGCAAATTTCGTATAATTTCTAAAGTAGCTACATTAGCAGAATGCAAAACATCTTGCGGAATTTCCATATTTATATAAGATTATACTTGACACTTTAAAAATATTTTGAAAATCGATAAAAAGTCATCATCATAGAAACCGAAGGTAACTTGGTAAATCAACAATACGAGTACAATAATTTAACGTCACACTCATTATTTTTGGTGTTGAAAGCCAGAATGAACACAAAATCTTAAATAATGCATTATATGCATTTCCAATTTCAGAAAACCTTTACCTAAAAGAACACACATTTTTTTAAACCCAATTTTTTCCATTTAGGTAATTAATTGGATGTCCCGTCTGGGTCTCAATCTCAACGCCTCATTTAACGTTTGCAAACTCTTCCCGCACTAGTGTGGGAATAATGTAACTTTCCGCACTAGTGCGGGAATAATGCCTTCTGACACAGAAAATAATGTGGGAAGAAACATTTCTCGCACGCTCGTATAAACTTAATTTTTTTTTATTAGGGCTTGGCTACAAAACATCCTATTTCAAATCTAAAAATAAAACTGCAAAAACAGTTGTTTTTTTAAAAGACTAAGCCATAACCCAATTATTATAATAATTATATTTAAAATAATGCATAATAAAGCCAAATACAGTTTAAAGTAAATAATAATGTTAAAATTATCTTTTTAGGAACTATACACATGTCATCATTTTATCTTAATTATTTTAAAATTTTAACAGTTATCCATCTCAATTAGTAATCTAGATCTTAATGTAGATCTTCTTCTTCTTCTTCCCTTAGATATCGAACATTCTGTATGCTACCGTGAAAACTAAAAGTTCAACAGGACATTTTTTCAAAAGTAGTATTTTAATTTGTGCATACATTAAATTTTATTAAAAATTAATTTATTCTGTTATTCATTAAATAACAAGTATGATTTCAGACCCACGTAAACCTATTCAAATTTTCCTTCATATTATTTTCTTAACTGCATCATAAAATACGAAAGCGTATCTTAGGTAGCTCGTAGTCATTTTTATATAGTTCCTGGATTCCGAGGTCTATCTTAAATCTGAAACTCGGCTCTCAAGCAATTTATGGTATATAAACACGCCGTAAACATTTGTTCGTGCAGCATTTAATGTATTCGGACCAGATGGTCTCCGTCGCCTTTTCAATCTACGATCCAGCTTAAATAAGAGAAGTTTCTTGTCAGATGCTAACAGCCGTTTTAACTCTTCCTTGCAAAAATGGGGAAATAAGAGGATACAAAAGTTGGAATTTAGCATCTCGCAAATAAAACGTCATAAGAATAATTTTTAGGTATTTCTATATTGCATGAGTTGCTTTGCGAATAAGCCGCATTTATTTTGCATCTAAGAAAAGTAAAATAAACGAAAATGGCTTTTATATTAGAGTTACAAAAGTAGAAAAAACAAATACTAAATTTTTTATAAAAATATATAAAATAAGGTGAAGTACCCTGATTACTAAATATCTTACTGACAATTATAAGGTAACTTTCTGTAAATTGCGGGTTATGTATTGATAATAATAAAACATGTTTATTAAACTTGTATGGAACCTAACACACTGGCTTTTGGCTTTAGACATACAACCAGTCTCAGGGGTTCCTAGGTCTATTAAAAAAAAACCGTTCGCCATATTAATTACACCACTCTTACAGGAAAGCTTGCTTTTCTTGCCCATTGATGAGCTATAGAGGACCTGTCGCTCATTAACAGGTATTTTTACGGCTTTTGCTCTAATAATGCCTCCTCTAGCAGCTTCCAATAGAGTAACATGGAGTGCCACTGTTACTCACTCACAGATTTTGTACGTTTTTTGTAAGTTTTGACGCTATTCTTTTGCAAAGTTTTAATAAACAAATTTTCTGCAATAGTAATTTTTTAAGTAAAAAATAAATAAATGTATATAATATATATATATATATATATATATATATATATATATATATATATATATATATATATATATATATATATATATATATATATATATATAAATCAATACTAAATTGGGTTTTACCTAAACAATAAATATTTTAAAACTACTTCTGCACCAAATTACTTGGTTACTGCTCCTAGGCCCTCTTAATAAATGTAATTTTAAAAACAACTACCCACTGCCATCTATAATAGAATAGCCTGCGCGCAGATTTTTATTTAGTCGATCAGCTGTTCATACTTGGATATAATCAAATTTTGTCACTTGGTTTTGGTTAAAGGCTTTATTGTAGTGTAGGAGTATTATTTTATTATTTTTGTGTTTTGAATATAAAGAATTACTGTCAAAAAGATTATTTGTGTATCTAAACCTGTGTAACTGATACAAATCTCAGAAAAACTACGTGTTTTGGTAGTGACATAACCCAAAAGAATAAGTTTTTTATTGTTCCTCTAGTGTTTCTTACAATTCACCAATAAAATTTTAGTGTCCTAATGTTGTGATCAATTTGGTACTGTGCCTCACCTTTGTTGTGTCCATTATTGCAAGGGAAATTATCCTGGGCAGCCTAAAGTATCCTGTTTTGGTTTTCCACAGGATCCCAAAGAACAAGAAAATGGGTACAAAGTAAGTAAAAGATGAAGAAAAGTTGTTAAAACTAGTAAATATAAGAAAGATTGTTATAAAACCAATATAAGAGAACATTTCTAACTCTGATATAAACTCATTTTTAGGCGTTAACTGTAAACAATATTACTAAATCTATTGTGAAAACAAAGACATATGCAATGTCAAAAATTTATGTTATAAACGCAATGATACGGCCACTACAAAATCTATGTCATCATTAAAACGTTTTAAACCTAAAAATAAATGGTCGGAATTAACACCCGGTAATTTATTATAATTTGCAGATAAAAAAAAAAAAAAAATTATATATGCTCAATAAAAAAATCAAAAGAAGGATAAAATATAAGAAATGCCTTATATTTATTATAAAATTACAGTATAAATGGTATGTTAATGAAATGTGCACTAAAAAATATATATAAATACTTGATAATTTACGTTTACTATTTAGTTATTAATTTTTTTTTCATTTTGAAGTAATAAAAACGCTTGATAAGTCGTATTCTCTATTAAAACTAACCAAAACTATTTATCTATAACCAAGTGCTGACCAAAAGTACCGAACGCCTTTTTGCCCCAAACGCAAAACGCTATTAAGTTTCTATTATTTTTATCAAATTTGTTTTTTTTAGGAAGATTAAATTTTAACTGGTATTTTTTAGATTTTTCAAACTATTTTTTTATCGAATATTATTTCTTGGGTAAATTAATGGGAAAATGTAATATGCACTTTATAAAAAAACGAGCGTTCCAATAAATAAATATTTCCATTAATTTTTTTAAGAGTTACTTGTTACTCAAATGTTAGAATAAAGTTAAATGAAATTAACATAGGTATTTTTTTAATCCTCCGTAAAAATTAGTTTTTACATTTTCACTCAGTTACTAAGTAAATGGTGCCTTATTAATCATTATTTGTAGATAATGAAAATGTCTGAATTTGTTTTTTTCATAATTTGTTTAGTACTATTATTGTATTTTTAAATTTTTATACTATTTTTTTTAAATGTTAAATACCCCGTAAATACCGGTAAAATTAAGCCATTTTTTCTGACATCTTTTTATTTCATTTCACATTTTTTTTGCACTTAATGATAAACCTATTTAAAAAATATATTTTTATTTTTATATCAATTTCTAATATTTGTAATTATATTATTTTTAATTACAAGCAAAAATTATAGTTTTGAACCATAAATTGTTTTTTCCTATGTACCATCCAAAAATTTATAATTCGCCCCTTACTTCGTAATTTTTAAAGTAGCGTCCCGTCAAAACTCCGCGCGCAGGCTATTCTTTTAGGGATGGTAGAGATCGAAGGAGAAAACACCGATACGTCACGGTTTTATACGGGTTTGCCATATGAGACCGTGACGTATCGGTGTTGTTCTTACAGAGTTTGATCTCTATTGAACTACCTTTTTATTGATACCTGGTAATTATATTGTGTCTTTTAAGTATTTGACCAAAAATGACAACATGGGGCAAATTTTCAATGAATTATTTTTTAGTTTTTTGCAAGCGTTCAGTCCTAAGTACAATTATATGATTAATTCCTGAGTGGTTATACTAACTTTAACCATGGCACTTGGGTATAATCTATTTTTTTCGTAAAGGTAAATCACAAATACTACGACGTTAATCCCATTTTATTCCTATTTCATCAATGATTTTCAAATATGGACAAGCTGTATAATTGGCCATCACCTCTATACTACCTTCCTTCTTCTACCAAGGTCTGGGTTACATTATGCAACTTAATCTAGTATTGCCTTTTGTGAAAGTATAATGACAATTTTGACAACACTAATAACACCATTTTTATTATAATTGAAAATATTTGCGGGTCATCAGTATTTAAAATAAGCATATTATAAAGGTATTTTTTTTTGGCAAGAGTGTACACTTAAAATGTTAAAAAATTTTAAGAAAATTTTGTTTAATTTTATAACAAGATAAACTAAGCAATATAAAGTATGTAAGCATTTTAAATAAGAACGAAGATTTAAATTAAAGAACTCTAATGTTGTTAATAAATTAAACTTTATTTTACGAATCTGAACATACTTTTTCTACAAAACCAACAAAACTGACAAACAGCATGGATTTCGTCATAGAAGATCCACAACTGATGTTTTTTTCTTTGTCTCACACAACTGAAATAAGGCCCTTGAGTTTTTTTGTAAATTCCAGATCGTTGCTCTTGACATATTTAAAGCTTCTGATCAGGTCTAGCCTGATGGGCTTTTTAACAAACTTTCTTCCTACGGTCTTCCACCTAAGCTTTGTTCTTAGCGCTTCAGTTTTCTTTCAAATCGATGTATATTAGTTAGTGTAGATGGTTTTCATTTTTCCAGCCCCAAGTTTAGTACTGGCAACAACACTGTTTCTTCTTCACATCAACGATCTTTTTTCTTCCACAATCAATCCTATTCATAGTTTTGCTGAAGATAGTACCCTTCACCCTAATATTTAATTTCTTAAGCCACCCTATAAGTATAATTTGGAAAACCAGTGCAGGTCAATGCAGATATCTCTTTCACAAGACCTTAAATTAATCTTGGAATGAGGAGCCAAAAATCTTGTCCAGTTTAATGCCTCTAAAACTCAGTCATGTTCTCTATCACGAAAAAAGCCTGCCAATGCTCATTCGTTACTTATGAGCGGCTAAGTTTTGCAGAACAAAAAAGGGTTTAATCTTGTAGGTGTTACTTTTGAAAATAACCTCCCCCTTTTAATCGGATATCTGTATGTATCCC